>CAAKHF010017766.1:3097-19404 GCA_901007745.1 Hippocampus kuda | reverse complement strand
TTAGGCAAAAAACTCCACTACTGGAATGTGACCCATTCCAGTAGTGGACACGGCAAACACACACTGTCAGTTGCATACATTGGAGCGGGGGCTACTTTACCCCCTCAGGTATCAGTGTCTTATTCAAGGACACCTCATCCATGTGGTGTCCTTGAATAAGATTGCTAAATGTCTTGTCAGCATGTGACAATCTTGACCACAGCGACCAAGACGAGGCCCCACCGAGACATTAGCTTGGATCAATGGATTGAAAGTCGAGAGTGCGAACCATTATGAGACCGGTTGATGAAGGAAGCACTAAATGTCCCTGTCTATATGTGTAAAAATAATTTTCAGTGGTATTAAACGGTGCTCTCTTTATTTTATCTCCTCCGTCCTATGGAAATTTGCATTGTTTGATGGTCAAGAACCTCAAAATTGAAAACAAAACAAAAATACTTGAACAAGCAGTCCAGAAGGGATTGTGCTTGGCTTCTGAGATTTCACTCAACATTTTCACTTATTTTTCTTTCTTTTTTTTCCTTTTCTTGTTTTATGTTTTATCCACCACATCTTCACTTCTTGGACATGTTCACTTGGGGAGTACATCTGCATCTGAAGAATCCAAGCGGTGTGATCTATTATACCAGCTCGCGTCTCCTCACGCAACTAATTAGCTCAGAAGCCGAAAAGAAAAACTCCATCATGGGGAATTGAGGAGGCCTCTTTCCTGGATGTTGAGCTTTCTTTTGAGTCCTCTTCATTACTGCTACCACACAGAAATGGCTTGACCTCGATTGATTGACAAAAAGAAAATTCCAGGTGCAGGCCATTCACTTGCTCAAAAGGTGGTCACACTTGATCATACATGAAAAAGTGTCATGGTACTTGTACACCCATCCATCCATTTTCCGAACCACTTAATCCTCACTAGGGTCGCGGGGGGTGCTGGAGCCTATCCCAGCTGTCTCCGGGCAGTAGGCGGGGGACACCCTGAACCAGTTGCCAGCCAATCGCAGGGCACACAGAGACGAACAACCATGCGCGCTCACACTCACACCAAGGGACAATTTAGTGTGTTCAATCAGCCTGCCATGCATGTTTTTGGAACGTGGGAGGAAACCGGAGTACCCGGAGAAAACCCACGCAGGCCCGGGGAGAACATGCAAACTCCACACAGGGAGGCCGGAGCTGGAACCGAACCCGGTACCTCTGCACTGTGAAGTCGACGTGCTAACCACTGGACTACCGGGCCGCCCTCCATCCATCCATCCATTTTCTAATCCGCTTATCCTCACAAGGGTTGCGGGTGTGATGGAGCCTATCCCAGCTAGGAATTAGTTGGGGGTACACCTTGAACCAGTTGCCAGCCAGTCGCAGGGCACAAATAGATGAACAACCATTTGCGCTTATGATCACTCCTGAGGACAATTTTGAGCAGTGGTTCTTAACCTGGGTTCGATGGAACCCTAGGGGTTCGGTGAATCAGTCTCGGGAGTTCGACAGGTTAAGAGATACCCGACTCAACATGTCAATTAGTTATGACACGCCCGCCTCGATTAACATTGAGCATAGTGTTCTTTGAACCTCTTAAATGTGTTTTTGTAGCTATAGAAAATTTCACACTTCAACGAACCTAATGTACATAATTCTGTAAATATCACATCATTTATAGTCTGGAATCAACACAATCTTAGGGTTGTTGTAAACACAGAGGACAATTGATCATTTTTACTTAAGGACCGTAACGTATTTGTTTTTGGAATATGGGAGAAAGCCACATTTAGACAATGACAGTAAGACAGAAAAGCACAAGTCTGAGTTTTGAACCTTCTCCATGGCAGAACTCAGGTGCTAAGCTCTCTTCCATTTCCATCACACATAATTGGATACATTATCACAGTGTTCGCTCGTGTGAAGAGCATCTTCACATCTCTACGGGATGATACAGAAACCTCTCCTACCTGCGTCTTCCAATTGTGTCCTTGTGCCGCGGCGTTATACCGGATTCGAACTTCCTCACCTCCTTTCAGTGGTCACCTCCACTCACTCATCTTGTCTTGACAAACCTCTTTTCATTTGGACTCCTCCCACTTTTTTGAGCTCTCCTCTCTTTCGTCCCTGACTCACCAAGCTTGCAGTCTTCCACAAACCCTTTTCTATGAAAAACAGTGCTGCGGATTGACTCTATGGCCAAGACCGCGACAGGTAGGTATGTGTGAGTTGGTTTCGTATTTCCTCAATTGTACATATGAGATTGTGTTTGTGTGTTTATGCAAACGATGGGTGTTTCTATGCCCAATTGGTCCCCTCACTATATTTACTGTAATTGCAGCCTTCTTTCCCGAGCGTGTCTTGTCCTAAGGCACCCAAGCTTATATCCCCGGAGGTTATGAGCTCAACAACAATAAACCTATCTCGATATGGTCACAGTGCTCTCTGTGCACGCATATCTTCCTGTGAGTTTTTACAAAAAGATGCTATTGTCGTTGTTGAACTCCGAACATGGGGTTAGTGACATGGTGATCATCGAATCCGGACGGCGCGGAGGCCTCATTCTCTTCCAAGATTTGTTGTCCAAGAGGTCGTTTCAGGTCTATTTCATTGGAATCTCAAAATTTCAAAACCAACCACATCCTGCGAAGAGAGCGAGGCAACCAATTCTTCATTGTGTGGACTTAAAGGCAGTGTTGGCCCATTTCTATTCCCTTGTGCATGCATGTCTGTTGGACACAAAGATTTTTTTTTCCACAGAAAAATGTTTTTCTGGCAACTCTCTCCTTTTCTGCCTCACCTCAGTGGCGGGACGTTTCCTTCTGCCCACAGCAGTGACATCCTGGACAATTTTGGGCCAGCCTTCAGTGCTCCCTGACCAAAAAAAGTGCATGGTTAACATTTGAAACACTGCACCATCCTTGACATTCGACCTCCTTTCAGAGATCATTGCTTTCATCAAGCTTTGACAAATGCAAGTGTTTTTATACTTGAAACGGACCACAGTATATAAAAAAGAAAATCAGAAAGATGTGCATTTAGTGCGCACGCATATTAAGAGCATATTAATTTGTAACCTGTGAAGCTTATTGATTTCCATAACCCGAAGCACGGTGCATACGCCAATTTTATTGATGAGTCCCGAAACATGCATTTCGTCATAAACTCAGTGTGCTGATAGAATTACTTCAATTGGATTTATTCCACCCAGAATAAAACGCTTGTACTCTTTCAAAGTAAGGGGCCTTTTCAAATGTAATATGTTTGTTTTGCTTTTTTTCCATGGATTTTAATGTCTTACATAATTCTCTGGAAAATTCCATTTACAAGAGAGCCTCCATTGTGAAAATATCAAACTTCTGGGAACAGGCTGCCTTTTTTCACGGTGGGTGTGGCACTAATCTGTGTGGAAAAATCTACGTCAATGAAAAGCGCACAAGTCCGGGGGCTTTAAAAAAAAGAACTCGACAATCGGGACAATCAGAACCTAGACACGTATATTACTGCACTTACTGAGATGTTGTACAGTGACAGTAATGATACCAGATGGAGACTATCCTGCAAAAGACCACCTTATCAATGTTTTTCTAAAATCTTGGCCATTGTCAAGTTTGTGTTGATTCATTGATTAATGGATTGATTGAAGATGTGTATAAACACACGGAGATATAAAAGTAAAATTTGAGCGAAAGGAAAAGATCACCTATTGATGTCTTAGTTCCACACAGTTTATGAGTTCAAAGGGTGTAGCAAGAAATAGAAAAACATATCGCGTCCTTTCGGGAAGTGGCTGCACAAAGTAATATCATCTGGATCCAGATACAATTTTTAGCACACTATACGGCTACTTAAAAAACGTATCAAAATCCATATGAGTCGATTGTGTGCAACCACTTGACAAATTAAAATTGAATGCATTCAACACAACATTTTTTGCAGTGTTCAAGAACAAAGAAGAAGAAGTAACTGAAGAAGAAGAAGAAACTGTCAATCACAAAAGTGTCAATGGGCTTTAGAGGCCTGCAAACGTCGACCACGGACGCTGGTCCAATTGTAAAATGTATGTTTTCAAATCATTTACTCCGGCGTAGAATAACCAAGGCCGACGTGACCCCAAGCTAAGGGCTACCACAGGCTGAATTGAGACACCTCAGAGGTGGAGGACAAATGAAGTAAAGTGGACACAAGATGGAGTTGTCTTGGTAAATTGATGAGTGTCTCTCACAGTAATTACCCGACTGCAGTCCCCTCAAACATTGAAATATATGAAGCTCAGCCAAAGCCTATTACTCTAAGACTGGCTGTTTATTTGAAAGAGAAATTTCTGCTTTAAAGAGATCGTTAAAAAAGCCCTGCAGCAAGTTGCTTTCGACTAGCTTTCAGAGCGAGTCCAACCGCGCTACCACCAGTTGCTTCATGACGAGAGCCAAAAAACTTGTCTTGCCCAACCAAAACTCCTCAAAATCTATAGTCTACACCAAAGATACTGTGACGAAGAAAGGAGCCAAGCTCTGAACAGACCAGCCCTACAAAAAACATCAAACGGATTCTGAGAACCAAGCTGAAGTCACTCAGGTGTACTTGATGGATTATTGCAATATCTTTCTAAGGGGGGCGCTGCTACACGAGGGCACTTAGCAGAAGATTAAAATGGGTTATTCAATTAATGAAGCATGGCCCACTCAACGCCTCCTTGATCGACATTTGTCCTAACGGACACCTAGGAGAACTCCCCCGAATATCTCACTTGCCTTCAATAAGGCCCACCACTCACCAAGCGGCTGATAGCAACGGAAATGAACCATTTCAAAGAAGAAGAAGAAAAAAAAAGCACCCGTGCACTTCTGCGACACAGACTATAAGAATGTGCTTTTGCTTTTCTAGTCACAGGTACACATGAAATTCTAATACATGTATACATACATACATACATACATACATACATACATACATACATACATACATACATACATACATACATACATACATACATACATATATCCATCTGTCCATTTTCTAATCCCCTTTTCCTCATGAGGGTCGTGGGTATGCTGGAGCCAATGTTTATATTTTACAGACAACATCAGAAACACGGGGCCGCTTTACTCATTCATGACCTGGTTGACTTGTTATGATTAATGAAACCATTCTGTTGTCAACCAAAAAAATCATACGGGTGGTTCTGTTTGTGACAAACGGGTGGCACTGTAGGGCTCCTCCTGCAGTGGCACACCTGTTGGTCATTGTGTCATTAGTTCGTCTTGTGTTAAAAGGACTCCGTGCCCGACAAGTCGGTGTTGGATCATTGTTGCTGTTGTGTGTGTCTCTGTGCATGTGTCATGTTTTTGTTTTCTGTCTTAGGTTTTGTTTGCTATTTTGTTTCCTGAGATTTTCTGGACTTCATTTGAGTCCGTTTTTGAGTTAGTTTTTCCTGTGTACTTCTGTTTGCATTTTTGTTAAATACATCTCGGTCAGTCACCCTGCTCCTCCCTGCCTCCCTGGTTTTTGGGGTCCTCCCAACAACTACCATCATGCAAAACGTAACACATCAGTTGCATCCCTCATGCACAACTGAAAAGCAGCAGCACCTGAAACATATCAGCAAGTGCACCTTGTAATGACTCAAAAAAAATTTTTTTGTAGGTGGTAAGTCAAAGTCTGGACTGTAATGAAACTCACATGCTGTGGTATGACCCAAAACGTGCAGTTCTCGTGAAAAAGAGTCAAAGGGACAACATTCTTTTACAGGGATGTAGAACCAGTTATTAGGCTATGGGGCAATTACTTTTTCACATGAGGCCAAATTTGTATTTTATTCCCTTAATTAAGAAAATCATTAAAAAAGAAAAAAAAAAGAACCCACACACGTTGTATTTAATCGGGGTTTCTTTGTGAGACGTCAACATTGGTTATTGAATATATATTTATAAATCAGGAAGGGCATAAATGCTTGATCCACGACACTGTATATTTCCTCAAGTGAGAGATATATTTAGACTTAACCCCTTACAATTTCAATAAAAACATTTGTTTTCATTCTTTCGGTACCTGTATGAGTTTCATTCAAACCTGAGCATTATTTTATTCAGTCTTTGTATAGTTACATTTATTTCACATTGGATTGTGTAGGTGTACCAAATAAAGTGGCCAATGTGACTTTTCAAAAGAAGAAATTCGCTCAGATGTAAAAAGAATGGTGGGGGTGGGGGGTGAGACTGTTGATTGAGTAACATGTTTTTATTGCACTGGTAAATGCTCATTGGCACGGTTTGGAGACTTAATTGACAAGCAGAAATGTGTGTGCTGTGACAGAATTAATTGTTTGGATGAAAGGACCTCAAACAGCTGAGCTCTTTATGCTCATTTCCATCTTTATGTTGAAAATTGATTGAAGCAACTATTTCTTTCTTTTCTTTTTTTTCTTTCTTTGTAAGATGTGTAATTTTGGGCGATGACGATGACTGAAAAAGCACTTTGTCACTTCACGCCGCCTCCGACTGTGGCAGGCACACAGTGGGTGGTGTCTCACTTTGGCCTCATGCTCATTTTGGATGTGTCGCAAGAGTGTTGCTAATAACGGAGCCAGTCCAAATCAATTCTGTCCTGCCTTTGTAAGCCTCCCACCAATTTCTTCAGTAGAGCTGCAAGCAAAATGTCTTCAAGTATTCCCCCAAATGACGAAGTAAGCACATTGCGTATGAGATCGGGTGATTTGAATCCTTTGGGTATCTGTAACAAAAAGATGGCGGCGAAACATGTCAGCCTCCTGTAAGGTGAGGAGCGACCAATGTAATATAATTAGCGCTTACTAGACCTATAATTCTACTATATATTAAAAAATGTACGTTGAAGTGATTCAACTTTTTGTTTTGATTATTATCGAAGTTAATAGTGGGTTTTAAATGAATGAATATTGAAGAATCCAAAAAATTCTTCACATTGTCCCTTTAAATTTGTGGCAGTATGCTGGTACATACTGGAGTAAGTCAAACAAGCTCCCTTCTGCCCACAAAGACGTGTGTTTCTTGGTTTGGGTCAATGGAATTGAGCTAAGACAGACAATGGACTACAGCGTGTCTCTTTGGCTAAGCTTTATGGTGCATATTTCTCTCTTGGTGAATAATTCATGCACGCAAGCCAACATAAGTCACTGCAGTGCGATGCTTTGACTGGGCCGCAGAGGGTGGGGAGGCGTCTGGCAGCTGCAGTGGTCCAATTGAAAGATTTCCCTCCTAACACGGTGGTTCTCCATTAACCTGATGAGCTGGTAGTGGAACAATCCAATCCAACACAAACTCAATTTGTAATTGATGTTTTCGATTCATGAATGTTTTCGATTCATCATGAACATCAACATTGTCCTAGATTTTATTTAAATTCCCTTTCAAAATAGAGTGAATAAGAATATTCTTCTGTCATAATGAGCTTTCCTGAATTGTATAATTGCTATATTGTACAAGCGTACTCCCATTTTTTATTATTTTCCTCTCTTCCCATGCTCTACAACACTCCTTCATAAAGCTGCTCCTTCTTTTGGAATACTGCAAGTGTTACAAAGAAAAAAAGAGACATGAAAAGCCAAAAAAAAAACAGTGAAAAACGCCTTGTGCTAACAATTTGGTCCTTGTTAAACTGAATGATCCTACGACATCATGCAATTGAAATTGCACAGGTGTGTGATACTCCAGAGGTAAATATGGCGGCCCTGTTTTGTTTGTTTGGATGGCCGTCCAACGTGTGTTTAAGGACCACACTTCCAGCGTGTGTATCCACAAGTCAATCAATTATGTCCATTTATTATTTTTTCATTGTTGTCATTGTTATTGTTTTTCTTTTTGTGTCTATCATTGCTATTTTTAACTGCTGCTATAAAGCAGGGTACTTGCTAAATTGTGTGTTGGCTGGTTACATGTTAAAGAAGAGATAAAAAAAAAAAAACCTACTTTGAATTGTGACACCATTCTTTTTGGGTTCAAACAAATAACTGTCCAAGCTGAGCAATTATTCATGAAGCTCTATGTCAATATGATATTGTGTGTGTGTGCTTAAAAGGTTGCAGTTTTATTTCCTGGTTTGGAACCAGAACTGAACAGCACAGTGCAGTCGTGCTTTGCACGTCTGCCATCAAGTCTTCCTGGATGGGGTTTGCACATACTCTTTAAGTAACAAAAACAAAAATATATAAAATAATTTGTGCTGATTTTTTTTTTTTAATCAAAGATGATATCTGGATTAATGGCTACAATGAGCACATTTTGCAATGCACAGCTTTTCGAAGCGAGGTTTGAAGCAGAACACAGCAACTTTCGGCTCCTGCTCAATGTGTAACTGGGACCTGTATTTTAGTATACTGAAGTAGCAGTCACAAAGCGGCATGATTGTTGGCAATATTCGGCACGTTTTTGCTGAAAAAAACTCAAGCGGCTTATCAGCGTGATTGGGGTGTAATGTCTTTAAGTGACGCCTTAATTTATTTGTCTTCATGCTGTCCGCTACCAACATTTTCAGACACAGTAAGCGCATCGATCTTTCCTCGTCTGCCACCATAGTCACAGTGAAGCCAAGCACTACATACGCCTCGTCATAGTTCCTCCCTTCGAATGCACCCTGCGCAAACTCTGCCAATGAGAGCACCACTGCCCCCTAATGTAGTGGAGGTGCAACTGCACAGTATTCAAGGATAGTAAAAAAAAAAAAAAAAATCAAAAAGCATGTTCCCCTAGGTCAAACACTCCCCGCTCAACAGAGCCTGGGGAGCGCGCCCCACTATTAGAGAAACACTGCACTAAGCGAAGACTCTTCATTTGCTGTGTAGCTCACTGTGAAGAATTTTTGTTTTGGTTTTTGGTCTGTACCTGCCCAGCTATTGGCTACAGGGTTTACCCTGCCCCTTGCTGGGAAAGGCTCCAGTTAAACCATGACCCCAATGTTATTGACGACAAGCTGTAGAGAAAACGGAGAGGTGGATCACTGATAGTGTAGCGGTAAATTCGTGTGACTTTGGAACATGCAGTGTGGCTTTGTTCTGTCTTTATATGTGCCCCGGGATTGACTGGCAGCCAATCCAGTGTGAATAGCTCAATTCGCACAAAGTCAGCTAAGAGAAGCTCCGGCTCCAAGCAAGTGTGAACAGGATAAACGGTAAAAGAAAATGGATGGATGGGACCAAAGTACTGAATCAGGGCGGTGTCATTGAGACAGACAACAATAAACCATTTCCACTGATAAACACTGTTAAAGAACGTTTCCATTGATAGAAGAAGACTCGATTAAACCTGTTACTACACTCACAACGCACATTCTGCCGAAGCAGCCGTAAATATATCAGACTCGCAGAGGCAATAGAACATGAACGGAACACTAGAAAGACTCCTTCATTCTGCCTTTGGGCTTTTGTACATCGCAGTATGCATCACATGCAACACAAGTAGAATATCTTGTCACATTAATTACAATACACTTAATCATGGCCCTTTTGGTATTCTGAATAACTCCTCCCGACCCCCCAAAAAATGGAAAGGGTCAATTGTGGCTCTAATACATGTGCATGGACCTAAAATGGAACCAGCCTAAAGCTGGTGCCTGCTGAGGCAGGCAAATAGGAGTCTGATTGCGACACTCAGCTTCAATCAGTGACAAAAAAAGCTGTGGCAGGACCAAGGATGCAGCTGGATTCTGAATTGTAAAGAGCGTAACTGCTACAGTAAAGCTACAGTAGGAGACGATCGCCTATTTTTAGCTCTTTTCAAACATTTGACTTCTTATTTGTAGATGTAAAGCCTCTTAATTGACACCCATGATTCGCGAAACACATTTGTCAAGCTTGTTGATGAATTGTTTGTGTTGTTTACAAAAATGCTGATGTAAGGTTTGCTCAGCTGTGAAGGTAAGAGTAACAGCTACAGTATTTGGTTTTCTGCTTTTAAAGTTGGTTACACATATACAGTATATTTATTTTGTTCTTCTACTTCTTCCTCTCATAACTTTGCTGCTGTGAAGTGGGAATTTCTCCATTGTGAGACTATTAAAGGTTTTTTTAAAAATCTTATCTTCTTATCTTATCTTATCTTATCTTATATGGACCAAAACTTTCAACCCAATGGTCCCCTTCTGATCAAAGTCAACAAGGGCCCATTATCGGATTATTGTGTGATACGGAGTTAAGTGTTTTTTCCTCCACGATCTGCTTGGAAGATGGTCGTCGCTGACAACGGTGAACATTGAATCTGTTCAATATTTACAATGACAAATCCATATGTGTGTGGTCAACACAAAGGACAGCCAAGCCATTGACTCCAATAGTGAGAGAAATCCCATTTAACACGACCAACACACGAAGATAATCTTTGTCTTTCAAGACATCTGATACACAGGCCTTTACTGACTTCAAACTGGAAGAGGAGAATTGGGTATTTTTGAAGTATTTTGTGTGTAAAAGGCTTAAGTTTACTCAGATGGTTCCAAAAACACCCATGTTAGGTTCTCTGAAGGCAAAACATGTTCCTTAATTTACAACAAATACACATTTATTGATTATGAAAACATAATGTCTATTTTTTTTTTTGTTTTCAAAAATCTTATTGTCTGCATATTTGCTAACATAGCATCAGATACTGTACAACCCGCACATTATTCACATTATAGGGGCATTATTGGACTCTTTAAAATTCTTTTGTGTCACTTGTGCCTTTCCTCCCACCTGAGGGCATCACTTCACAATTCACATACTTTTAAGTGGAGTGTAAAATGAAAAGACTTCAGGCAGGCCTGCTGCAATTGCTAAATTTCTAGTTACTGTGAACGTCTTTGAGTGTCTTGGGCAAGGACTGATTTATTAAATTCATCTAACAAGCAATGTTGCCTCTAATTTTTCAAGTGTCTGAGCATTGATTCAAACTTCTTGATCATTCCTTGGATCACGGTGAGCTACAGCAGAAAAACCAGTATCACAACTATCCAAAACCTGAACTCATAATAAGTTGAATGATGTATAAGTCTCACTCATTTATCTTGGAACTAAAGTTTCCAGCACTGCTTTTGAACTAAGGAATCTATCTCTACTTGTTTTTATGCGTCTTACAAGATTTAATCTATTTGATTAGTTTTTTCAGAATTTTAGGTTGGAAGTTTCCTTCAGTATTTTGTGTTTTAAGATGGATGTGGGGCGGCACAGAGGTGGACTGGTTAGCACGTCTGCCTCCCAGTGCAGGGTTCGATTCTGGCTGCGGCCTTCCTGCGTGGAGTTGGCATGTTCTCCGAGTGCCTATGCGGGTTTTCTCCGGGTAATCCGGTTTCCTCCCACATTCCAAAAATATATATGGAGGTTAATGGAACACTCTAAATTGTGAGTGTGAGCGCAAATGGTTGGTCGTCTATGTGTGCCCTGTGATTGGCTGGCAACCAGTTCAGGGTATACCCTGCCTACTGCCTGAAGACAGCTGGCATAGGCTTCAGCAAGCCCGTGACCCTTGTGAGGATGAGCAGATTAAAAAATGGATGGATGGATGGAAGATGGATGTGCAGCTAACCGTCGGACCAAAGACAAAAAAAAAAAAAAAAAAATGCCGCCCTGAAAGGGTATCCTTGATTTCTTGTGCTGGCAACACAGTAGAGTCACGACTTGTACGCTTTTCTCTTCCCATTGGTTTCAGTTCCTCTGTCCATGGCCATGCCAGGTGAGATCATGGCATGAACCGATAAGTGTGCTCTCTTTGACATCCTGGTGAAGAAAGAACGATATTAATGAGAAGCCAGAAATTGTTGGTCCTTTCATCATTGATGGCCAATTATGCCACCTACATATGGAAGCTTAGAAAGAAGTATTCTCAACCAAACCTTAACTTCATTAGCTGAAAGAGTACGCATCGTCTTTGACGATTATCCGTGACCTTCGATTAAGGGCACAGAAAGGGACAGGCAGGACCTCTGTCATCAGTGAACTAAAGCAGAGATGAGTTCCATGTGATTCAATGATGCTCTCAAGTCAAGGTCCTTTAAGAAGCAACACCACCGTTTTTTTGGCAAATGAATGGCAGGACCCCTTGTATGGAGATCATCATGAGTCTCATGTTATGGTTGTTGATGTTCCAGGGGAGGAGTAACACCAAGATAGACTTGCATTGTGATCTGTGTATCAGACGCGGACATTGCAGTGATATTCCCTTTCAGTAAATTTCAGGAAAATCTGTCGGTGGGCATTGGAGCAGCTTTGAAGAACATCAATTTAACTTTTATTCATGCTGAACTGGGATCTGACCTTTTTGCTGCACTATCAGCCTTCCATGCACTCACGGGGTCTGACTATACATCAGCATTTGTCGGAAGAGCGAAGGTTTGACCTTTGGTTTCAAATTCTGGAGAAAAACACATTGAATGCTTGACATAATTACGGATTTAACTGACAGAAAATAGCGTCCAGTCCACTCAAAACAGCCTTTTTTATAGACTAGAGCTCGGACTAGCAAAGTCCATGTTTGCTATTCTGCATCGAGACCCGATTAAACTCAACATAATGAATTGTAGATTTGCCGAAAAGCACGTTATAGTCCCCAAAAAATTACCATAACATGTTGTCCAAAGCACTTTACCAAGCCTCATATTCACTTTCTGAAAAGACGTGGAATGTACACTGACACACTAATGCAGGTTTTTATTTTGGGTTTAAAATATCTTACTTTAACCTCCAGGATCCCTCGCTGTACACTGGCCAACGGCCATTTACATCGTACTAGCGGCTAATTAGCACTAAGCTAGCCTGGGCATTTTCATAAAGTATTTCATCTCCCTTGCTCGGACAGTGTGAAAAGCCAACAACGAGCAAACAAAAGCATTGATACATTGCCTGACTCACTGACTGCTTAACAGTTGACTTGAATGCTCATTTGAATGTATGACGTTTATTCACCAGATACTAAAAAAGGTTTTCTTATCTTATCTTATCTTATCTTATCTTATCTTATCTTATCTTATCTTATCTTATCTTATCTTATCCTGAGCAAGTTCTTATACCTGAGCAAGTTCTGAGCAAGTCCTCGACCAAAGTTTACTTTGGTCGAGGCCCGGGGCGAATGCAGAAATGACACTGCAATTTATGCACCGGTTAGCGTTGTTGCTTTGGCGTCACCCATTCTGACTGTAATGCAAAAATTATGATTCAGCGTTTATTTTTAACAGCCAATTTGCTTCTCTTGACTCACCACCAATTCACGCGGAACCCTAGTACAGACAGTAGTTGTCGGAGTCTTTGAGTTCCAGAATTGGCCACTGTTATTTACTGGCGCAATCAACAGACTGAGACTGGTAAACATAATTCTGAGATATACCGCTGTTGTCCCATATACTGTACTTCATCATATATATTTATTTATATACTGTATATATATATTTATTTATATATATATATATATATATATATATATATATATATATATATATATATATATATATATATATATATATATATATATATATATATATATATATATATATTTTGTGTGCGTGTGTGTGTGTGTGTGTGTGTGTGTGTGTAGGCAGCGTCATGTCGGTTGAGCCTTCTTTTACAGTGGAAAGCCCTTTGTGATGTAATGTTTAAATGAAAGAAGTTGCATCCAAAGATTGATTTCATCATCATTCTCAAGGGAACTCAAATGTTTGCATCTTTTAAATGAATTTGCATGCAATCATGCTATTAAAAGTGTTTTCATCGAACTGTAAATTATGACCTTCCCTTTGAGCTTGATTTATGCCCGGCTTCTAACCTGCTTCAGTGTTACCATGGTGATGTGCTGCAGTTTGAGAAGCGCGGAGGACAAACCACAATGGGTTAATACTGTTTCTTATTCTCTTCATCCTTGAGAGTGTTTAATAATAAATAAAACTGTTATTTTTGTGTGCACCTTATGCAAGACACCTGTGAGCTTTTCTCCTATAAACAGCTTTGTTAAGAATTATTTTATTGTTCTAAATGGAAAAGGCTTTATGTTCTTTTAAAAAGAACATCACATTTTACCAATGCAAACTGTGACCCCACACATTGTGGTTTGTCTAACAAAACTACCAAATTTGCCTTGTGTGTTATGAAACACTACACAAATTAAATACAATTACAGTGTGTTGAATCTATTTAGTGACTACTGGCTTGCTCTTGATGGTTGAGGTAATCGATCAGTGTGTTAGTCTTATGTTGAATTTTCTACCCTGCTCTCCACTGCAATTCATGAGCCCATCTAAGTGTGAGTCACTTGCTATTTCCTCTTATTTTGAAATAGTTGCAGTTTTGTTTCCTGGGCTGGTCTTAGTCTTTGTTTTTGTTTTCAGGGCTGGGCGTGGTCAGCTGTGCTGAGCTCCTTGCACACCTGGTCCTCATCACTCAGACTTCCACTCTTCGCCACAATGTCTTCTTAGAAGCACTTTCTTTACTCCTTCCGGCTAACCGTGATCCTGAGTGTTTTCCTTGCTCTGAGTTTATTTATTCATTTTTCCACCATTTTACATTACTTCTAGTGCGTAATTGTGATTTTCTATGAATAATTTTGTGTATTTGAGAGCTTCTTCCTGGGTTCTGCCGGTGCTTGACTTTTGAGCACATTTCTTCTTTCTTCTTTTATATCCTCGAGTTTTGAGAGCTCAGCCGTTGCCATGCCTGGTCCTCGGTTTGTTTGTGACTTTATTTTTGAAATGTAGCAAGATTTGTTCCTTTTATATCCATGTCCATTTGTGAGTCCTCACACCACCAGCCTCACCCATCTAACATCACAACTGACATTAATGTAGCTATTATCATTAGTAAAGACAAGATATTTAATGTTTACACTCATAAACTTTATTTTTATGTATGTATTTTCAAAATATTCACTTATTTTGAATTTGATGCCTGCAACACTATTCCAAAAAAAAACTTAAGTCAGAGGCTTGTTTACCAATTGTTTTGGGAAATCATGAATGTCATGTCACAGCACTTTGAATACAGCGAAGGTTGTTTTAAAGTGCTCTATAAATACAGTTGAGTTGAGAAAAAAGGAAAAGGTCGTTTGTTATTAGCATCAAGTTCACAAGCCAGCATCTGTAATGGGATGTGAATGTATTCAAGCCCATGGCATTGGTAACTTGCACATCTGTGGAGGCACCATTAATACTGAAAGGTACATACAGTTTTGGGAGCAACATACGACATCTTGCCATCCAAGCAATGTCGTTTTCAGGGACATCCCTGCTTATTTCAACAAGACTATTCCAAGCCACATTCAACACGTTACAACAGCGTTGCTTCATCGGAAAAGACTACTAGACTGGCCTGCCAGCAGTCCAGAACTGTGGACTATTATAAAGCACAAACTATGACAACAGAGACCCCGGACTATTTAACAACTGAAGTTCTTCTTCAAGCAAGAATGCAAAGAACTCCAGCTACAAAGCTTCAACAATTGGTGTCTTCAGTTCCCTAATTCTTAGTGAGTGTTGTTAAAAGAAAGGTGATGTAACACACCGGTTAAAATGCGAAAATGAAATGTCACGTTTTTGTTATGCACTCTATGGAATATAGGTTGAATTCACCCTACTGTATGATTGAATATTTTTAAAAGGATAGAAGGATCATTGTTGTCAGGTTTTTTGTTTTTGTTTTTTACATTTTAAACAATATCGAACTTCATTGAAATTGGGGTACGTGATTGTATGAGTAGTTACTGGTTGGGTGGACAACATACTACATGAGACCGCTCAAATATTTTGGATGGAATTGTAGCGAGGAAGAAAAGGGAGCAAAGAAGGACAGAAAGAAATTGAAAGTTAAATTGAATAAAGGAAATTAAATGAAAATTAATTCTAGAAAGCAGAGAGCACATGCACGATCACGCGGTTGTATGTCTGTATCACAGTTGAGGGTTTTGGCTTTGAATCCCGTCTTGTACAGTGAAAAAAAAATCAATGAAGAAATGAAAGAAAAGTACAAGGCATGATAGAAGAGAAGAAGGGAATCAATGAAGGGAAAAGGAGACAAAAAAATTGCAAGTGGAAAAAAAATAAAGAATAGTCAGCGGTCTTGATTGGATCAATCAAAATGTAAGGTTTCTACAAAATATTAATAATTTGATACAAACAGATTCATTTAGCTTCAACAAAATGGATTTAAAAAATGTGCAGTAAATATTTTTTCAACATACACCATTTTTTTGCCTGTGTATTTGTGAGCAGTGGAGATGTTGAGGTTCCACTGATCTGTCAGTGGTGGGGGAGAAGGATGCATCTTTATGCACCCCTCCTCCCTCGGCCTACCGCCCCCACCAATAACCCCCCCCCCCCCCCCCCCCCCCCCCCCAAACCCCCCCCCCACACAC
>CAAKHF010017765.1:0-12020 GCA_901007745.1 Hippocampus kuda | reverse complement strand
GGATCATTTTTAATGACACATGCCATGTTAAAATAAATAAATAAATAAAGTTTTGATCATTTTTGATATCCTTTTAGCAGGTTTTGCAACAAAGAAAATACAAAGAATATTTCTACATGATATTCCTGTTTATTTTAAACCGATAAACACATTGAAACAAAAACTAGTACACCTCAAAGACCGGGTTCCTAACACCCAAAAATGCAATCTGATTTATTCCATCCGTTGCCAAGAAAGTGAGTGCAAGGAACATTACATCGGTGAAACCAAACAAACACTCAAGAAAAGACTTTATCAACACAAATGGAAAAACGATGATAACAAAAGTGCAGTTTACGCACATTTAAAAGAAACAAACCACACAATTGAAGATGAACAAGTAAAAATCTTAGGAACAGAAAAGAGATGGTTTGAAAGGGGAGTAAAGGAAGCAATTTTTGTCAAAAAATGTTCACCCTCTCTGAACCGTGAAGGAGGCATCAGATTTAACCTGTCTCCTATTTACAATAACTTGTTGACCACCAAGGGACATAGACATGCTGATCAGCCTAACTGAAAGTAGCTATTCAGCCCTAGCCCAAACAATAGGCCAATCAAGACCCAACGATAGGGAATTTAGATATCAATGGGCCTCTTCACCTAGGGGCGTGACTAACCATCCCCAACCAGTCCTCAAATAGGCCACGCTCAGCTTTTAGCGCACAACAATTTCCCGGAGTCTTCACGGAGACTTCAGAGTTGTCTACCGCTGACGAAGCTTCTGTGAGAGAAGCGAAACGTCCTTTTTTTTGTTTTTTGTTTTTTACCCACAGGTACAGATGACGACTGACGGAACCCTTTCTTCAATGGAACCTTCCTGTACGACTGAGAGCCTTCACAAGTAAAAGAACAACCGCATGTTTTAAGCTTAAATGGATCTGTATAAGCAATTAAAACATACCGATTTATTAAAGATGACAAACTTGAATCATTCTTTCCTTTCACAATCTACAACCAAACATACTTGGAAATTGTCAGAAGACTTCCTAAAAAGGGGATGGTGCAAATTATTGCTGTTGTAGTCACAATGTATTTTGGGATTCAATAAAATGAATCTTTCACTTTAATTATTGCATTCCAACATATGTTAAAAGTCAGTATGTGAATATGTTGTTGTTCGTATATGTTTAGGGGTTGAATTAGCTGCATCGGTGAATTTAACCCTTATTAATTTGTATTATATTAGGTAGGGCAAAATACGAATTACAGAAATTATTTCTAGGTCAGGGTCACCCATGGCAAACAGGTCCTAGGTGAGGGACCAGACAAAGCACGGTTCAGAAGCCCATTATGATGATTGAGAAATTTGGAACACGTTCTCCCTTGCCCGGATGCGGGGCCCACCTCTCCCTGAGAGATACGGTGAGAAGCTCAGTCATCCAGGGGGGACACGGAGTCGAGTTGCTACTTCTCCACCTTGACAGGGGCCAGATGAGGTAGTTTGGGCATCTGATTAGGATGCTTCCTGGATGTTTCCCTGGTGAGGTGTTTCGGGCATGTCCCACTGACAGGAGGCCTCGGGGATGACCAAAGACACGCTGGAGAGACTATGTCTCCCGACTGGCCTGGGAACGGCTTGTGATCCCACCGGAAGAGTTGGAAGATGTGGCTGGCGAGAGGGAAGTGTGGGCTTCCCTGCTAAAGCTGCTGCCTCCGCAACCGAATCCCGGATAAGTGGTAGAAAATGGTATGGTATTGTTATTAGACCTTGTTTCATACTTGTGGACATGTCTTTCTTAACAAAGCATTCTTTGAATAATGCAAATAGATTATCTTCAATAATATCCCCAAAATGTACATTCCAGTGATAGACCATCTTTTCCGGAGATTTTTTTTTTCCCATTACGTGACTAGACTGAGAGATGTATTATGTTCTGAAATAGTCAGTGGAAATTCTTTAATCACTTGAATATATTTATCACAATCTCTGAAGAGTTTGATTTATATAAATGAGTGTAAAATTGTCCAACATATTTTTAAATATCCAAATACTTGTTGGTCATGTTGTCATTTATTTCAAGGGTTGAAACATTATTTCTTTTTTGATGATGTTTCTCCAGAGCAAAAAAAAAAAAAAGGATTTCTCTCGCCTAATTACATCCATTTGGCACTTGATCTTATAAAAGCTCCTTTCACCATGTTGATATCTGCAAAATCTATATCCTCTTTTAATTATTTAATTTCAATTTCTTCATCCTCTGATAGATGATCTTTTTTCCATTTTAGAATTTTGTGCATTCATAATAACGATTTATTTAGTTGAAATGGCTTTCTTTACTTCATCTCATTGCTCTTTCACTAACTTTTTTTATATTAAATATTTGTTTAACTCACTTTAAGTGTTCCCATCTTTGCATTTGATTATTTTCACTTTTAATCCAGAGTATCTGTACTGCAGTTTTCTTCACCATATTTCAAAATATTTTATATTTGATCATTCAAGAGGTTATTATTTAGTTTACAGCAGGTGTGTCAAACTCATTTTTGTCGCGGGCCACATTATAGTTCCCGGTTCCCTTAGAGGGCCGTTATGACTGTGAAACCTTATCAGGAAGTCAAGAATAATGGTTTATTCAACTGTAGTTTAAATTACTGATATGAGGATTTTGGTAACAAGAAAATTTACAATAGCTCAATTATATATTACATACAAGAATTTGACGTTTTGGTACAAATTTTAGCAAGCAACATAGAAGTAAGCATGTTTGATTTGCTTTTGCGGGCCACATCAAATGATGTGGGCCAGATCTGGCCCCCGGGCCTTGAGTTTAACACCTGTGATTTACAGAAACCATGGGGAATAGTAATTAGTTTATGATCAGTTAGTGGCGCAAAATTATGAAAAGATTCCGAAATAAATCGCAAACACGTTGATGAAACAAACCATAAATCAATTTTTGACTGCAATAATCCGGGCGTAATGCTTGTTGGTTCTACCCGGAAACTTGGTGGTGTCGGAATTTCCGGTGACGTCAGAGCGGCAGGCCTCCATTAGAGCTGCAGCTGTTTGGAGAGGAACAACAACAACAAAAACGGGGCCGAGAGACGGAGCGGCCAACGGTGACAGTCCGCTCCAAGCTCGACCGACGCGGCCTCCGTTCTGGAAGTTGAGCCCCCTTTTCCCACCCGGAGCACCGCCGGCTTCTAACCACGGCCGCTCTCGGTGAGGAAACTCTGGCCTCCGCTTCCTCCTCCTCCGACTCGGACACCGGCGGAGCGTCGCCGCCCCCGCGGAAGAAGCACCGAGCCTCGGCGGCGGAGGGAGCAGGAGAGCCCGGGGCTTCAGCGGTTGTGCCAGGCCTTGCCGGAGTTGTCTTGGGACTCGGAGCCACATCGACCATCCACTTGAACCGCAGCGCCGTCGGCCACTTGAGCAGCAGCAACAGCAGCATGCAGGCGAACGGAGCGGGGCAAGAATCGGCCGAGCTTTCCTGTCTGGCCGCCGCGCAGAACGGCGAGGCGGCTGCGGCTGGTAGTGGTTGTGGTGGTGGTGGCGGCGGTGGTGGTGGGTCGCACTCCAACGGGCTTCTTCTAGCCGGCGCGGACAACGGCAACGGCGTGGGCTCAAGCAACGGTTCCTCGTCGTCCACCTCCACCGCTTGTGGGACTTCTGCCGCGGCCTCTTCGGGCTCGGAGGTGGGCTCGCTGAAGAAGAAGAAGCGGTTGTCGCAGGCAGAGGAAGATGTCATCCGGCTCATAGGTCAACATCTCCACGGACTGGGGCTCAAGTAAGTTGTGGCACAACTGGTTCGAAATGATCTTGCTTGCTTTAAAAAGTGCGACACAGCGGCCGGGTGAAGCGCTGTTGCTGCGCCTTGACAGGGACAAACATGGGGGATGGGTCCAAATGTTGGCTGGTTCGCTCTCGGCAAAGAAGGCAAGAAGACGAGGGGTCCATCTTGCACAATAACACTTATACATTTAGCATGCTAACAAGCGACAGCCTGCTCTCAGCTGCCGTGTTTACACACCAAACGGAACAATGGCCATACAAATACACATTGCGACCACAATGTGAGTGGATTTTAAGTGGTGCTCTTTTTTTTTACACGACTTTTAGTGTTTTTTGCTCATTGGAGTGCATTACATCATCTCTCGTCAGTAACGTTTTCACAATGTTTTTTTAATGACTGGCTGAGCGAATTACACCGTAGGAGCATTTTTTAAGGGTTGTGGTTTTCCTCCATTTTGACTGTCACTAGTGATAATGTCACATTTCTGAGGCCTATTGGGAGGTGTTTTTAATAGGCGGCCCGACTGCAATGTTATGCAAGCTACTAGTGACGAATTGTCCCCCCCCCCAAAAGTAGTCGCAAAAGCTGTTTACTGTATTTCTTCGCTCTCCGTCTTAAGGTCCATTTACTAGTATACTGTTTATTTTAAAGTAAGATAATTCATCGCACGAGTTGAACCGTTGTGTCTGAGCAGTAATATTTCCTCTATTCCTGCCACTTTTGGCCGACTAGCACTAAATTGCCTCACCACGTTCAACTCGAAGGCATGTTTCAGGCACAAAATAGCTTTCCGGACCCTACCAGTCACGCCAAAATGCCCACATGTTTTTCCTCCCTACTAACCTTTAGTTGGCCTACTATCTCCTCATCCTCTCCTCTTTCATCTATAACTGTTTCAAACAACAAAGAGTATGCACAAAAGTGGTTAAGATTGAATGACTGTCTGTGTCTTATGTGTTGTGTTGTATTATTTTGTTATGTTATTATGACTTCAAGATGGCGCCGCGAGAGTGGCTGCCTTTACAGCAGCTCCTATACTTTTTGTTCTTCTACTTTCTTCCTTTCGTAGCTTTGCTGCTGTAAATTGGGAATTTCTCCATTGTGAGACGAATAAAGGTTTTCTTACTAGTAGGCCAAATATTGTCCTTTGGGTGAGCACAATGAGCGTACTAGTACATGGACCTTAAACTGGATTGCAAGAAATGCAATCCAGTTTAGAAGAAATGCTTAAACATAAAGTTTTTATTGACTTGGAAATCTGTTTGAGTAACTCACTTCAAGTAATAAGTACTAGTTATTTATTTTGTAATGTGTCACTCAGTAAATAAAACCGCCACTACATGAATGTATATGAGAATAGCGATATAGTGCCAAGACATTGTGGTGGATAAAATAAACATGGAAACGAATAAATAAACCCGTCAGATTTTTCCCTTTCAAAACTGTTCAGAGAGGCTCGCAACTGAGTCCAAAGGTGTTTGTGTTTCTCGGACAAACAATTTTTGAAATTATGACTTCACTTGTTTGTAGTATAGGCGAGTGATAGACAACGGCACCTTCCAACGCGCGTACAAATTCGGGTTATCTCATCGCCACAGGACTATAACTCCATTGTGACTCAACGACCGCTGCTGGTTGTTGCTGCACCATTGTAACATTTGAACTTGCACGGCTAGAAATGCTGCTTTGTAAACGTTAATGGGATGCCATCACGCTGAAGGCCATGCCTAACCTTCCTGACCTCAGCTCATATAGTGGCAATTCGGGTACACCTATAGTACATAATAGTCTGCTAGAAATCCTTGCCGTGACAAATGGTGCCTACATCAAATCAAGGTGGGGTGGAATTTGTTTTTTTCTTCCCCTCAGACGTCTGCCTCATTTTTTTGCATTCACTTGCTTTCTCTGTGTGTGTCTGTTGGCTGCAGTCAGACGGTGGACCTGCTGATGCAGGAGTCGGGCTGCAGACTGGAGCACTCGTCGGCAAGCAAGTTCCGCAACCATGTCATGGAGGGCGAGTGGGACAAGGTCAGTTTTCTGTTGCTGGTCCCTCTCTCTGGAATGACCTCCCACTGAACATTCGGCAAGCCTCCTCGCTGCCCATCTTCAAAACCCTCCTCAAAACTCACTTGTGTTCTTTGGCATTCGACTCAGCATGACTTAGATTTGTTCTTGATTTTACTGTTCGGTGCTTTCTACCGTCTTATTACCGATTTGTTTTACTGGTTATTGTATGTGTTAAATTGCTCCATGTACAGCACGTTGTATGCAGCGATGGCTTTTTGAAAGTGCTCTATAAATACAGTTGAGTTGAGTTTTGTCGGGGATAACCACATTAGTGGGGGTGGGGCCCAAGTTGTTGTTATATCCACTCTGAGTGTCGTCTTTGCAAGCGCATGTTATTTTAGAACAGCCCTTTGCTCTTGTCAGGGGTAACTAATGAGGCTATAAATTGTCCAAAAAAGACAATTTTGTGACAAAAATGTAAAGTGCTTCTAGCTGGAAAGTGACGTCAACAAAGGATGTCAACTTTAGGATGTGAAAGGTTTTTACTCTGCCCCAGCCGATGTCAAATTGGCCTCGTTCTTCTTCTTGACGCCAAGCCTAGTCGTAAAAATGTCTTGTGAAAAATCAAGGTCACGTCTCTCTCCCATTACAAATAAAAAAAATCTCTCGTAGAGCAGCGGTGCCCCCACCCCCCCAGCCTCTCGTCCACCCCCGTCGGCTGTCAGTGTGAAAGCAAAAACTGCTGCGCTCACTATTTTTCCTTTTGTTTTGGTCCAGGCTGAGAATGATCTCAATGAACTGAGAGCCCTGATGCATTCGCCCAACGCCATTGTGGTAAGCGGCCTTTTTGCAAAACCTCAACCAGGGGTCCATGAATATCCTCTGGGGGGGTCTTCTGGAAGGATTCTGACCAACAGAAAGTTCATTTTTGTTGTTGCTGCTGCTTCCAGAATGTGTTTTCGTAGACTGCCATGATAATGACTTGTCAAAACGACTTTGCTGGAGAGATCAACTGTGGCCCAAAAAGCTTCATCAAAATCCTATTTAAAATGACTTATGATGAAAATGAACCTTTTAGCAGTGTTGTGGCCTACTGAAACCCAAAACGTTTTTTTTTAATTCTTTATTTAGGCTACTCGGTTGGATCACACAATTTGGGTCGATGTATTTTTTGGTTTTCTACGAGATCACGTGAGTGGAATGGAGAAAGGCTGGAGCCTATTCAAGTGTTTTTTTTTTTTTTTTTTTGGGGTGTGTGTGTTCAGCGTATGAAGTTCTTGCTGCTGCAACAGAAGTATTTGGAGTACCTGGAAGACGGCAAAGTCCTGGAGGCTCTGCAGGTGCTCCGCGGGGAGCTGACGCCGCTCAAGTACAACACGGACCGCATCCACGTGCTCAGCGGGTACCACTCTGTCACTCTTAAGAGCTCATACATAACTCCGCACACCCCATTGACAAAATCTTTTGGCTGGAGTGCCCAAATCCGAATACCCAATTCCATTTTAATGTACAATTTAATGTGTTTACTTTTTTTTTTTTTTTTACTTTTCCTTGGTAACTTGAGTCCCCTAACATGTTTTTTTTATTTTTTTTGGGTGTTATCTCATTTCTTTCATTATTTTTTGCTTTGTGTTCTCATTTCTTTCATTATTTTTGCTTTGTGTTCTGAACCAAATTTATTGTGATGGTCAAGCTTAAGATACACTGCGGCTTATGTGATGTGGACGGGAAAAAAAATTGAGCTATTAAGATAATCTAAAGAGAGCCATGTGCACTTTAAGCTGTTATTGAACGGGATAAACGTTCATACGGAGCTTCTGTGGCCCACAGCTTGCAGCCAGACGCTCGCACACTGACTATTTAATTCCAGCTGCGAATGTCACTCACTAGGCCACACCTCTTAGAGGCACACATTCAACAGACAAATTCGAACTACCGGTATGTGCAGGGTAGTAATTGTCCAACCGATTATGTTGGCAAGTATGAGGCCCTTTCACCATATTGATCATCGGGTGGAGTTGTGCTGATAAAATGCAGGTGTGATCTTGCTTTCTCTTAAACCAGTAAATGCGATTCAGTAGATCTGATCGGGCAGTAAAGGACGTGCCTGGCTGACAGACGGCCGTTTTGTGCGAATTACGCTGTCCGTCCTCTGATATGCTTGCGGCAGGTATCTTATGTGCAGCCATGCTGAGGATCTAAGGGCCAAGGCGGAGTGGGAGGGCAAAGGCACGGCCTCCCGCTGCCGATTGCTGGACAAATTACAAAGTGAGGGAGACGCCGTTTGTCTCGCTCCCGCCGGCGACCGGAACACTAATGCGTAGTTCCGACGTCTCTGTCCATCTGTAGCGTACCTGCCGCCGTCCGTGATGTTGCCCCCGCGGCGGCTGCAGAACCTCCTGCGGCAGGCGGTGGAGCTGCAGAGGGACCGCTGCCTCTATCACAACACCAAGCTAGACAGCAGCCTGGACTCGGTGTCGCTGCTCATCGATCACGTCTGCAGCAGGTCTCTGCTCACGCCGTGCGGCATTCCTTCTTGACGTCTGTCGATTTTGTTCGTCTAAATTCAACTGCCGCATTTGAATCGTGAGGTTTCACAATTTTTAACTTGTGCTTACTTTGGCGAACTGACTTGCTATCGATCTCATTTTGTACTTTCTAATCTGATCTTTGCCTTTTTTGTTGGACTTTGACCACCTCTGTCAGTGCTAGCGAAAATGTTATTTGAAGCTCTTAATGTGTTGTTTTTTTTTTTTTAATCTCTCTTGTTTTCTCACAGGAAGCAGTTCCCATGTTACACACAACAGATTCTGACCGAGCACTGTAACGAAGTGTGGTTTTGCAAGTTCTCAAACGACGGCACCAAGCTGGCCACGGGCTCCAAAGACACCACCGTCATCATTTGGCAGGTGGACCCGGTGCGTATACAAACCTGCTGAATTCAACCGTATTTATTGTTATTATTATTATTATTATTATTTTTAAAAAAAAATTCTGTTATGGAGTGAACCCCCGTTTATCACCGTTCACGATATTTGTCATACCCGGTTGGAAGTCTTGTCTGAAACTGACATACAAAACAAAAGGGATGTCACATTGCATATTTAACTCATTCAGTACCAGCCAATTCTAGACCAAATCTGAAAAGACGTTTATAAACGTCTTTGGGAGTGAATGAGTTAAACACCAAACTGTTGCACCAGTCCACGTCATATTATCAAGGTCAAGGTCATCTTTATTGTCTTTCCTCTCAATCCCCAGTGCAAAACATGCAGTGCATTAAAAACACGTCTCGAGAAAGCCTGCTAGCTTAATTCATGTCTGCTAGCTTAATGTTAACATTACAGGGGCTCGAAGGATGAACCAAGCCATAGCAGAGGACTTTATTTGGTGTATGTCGTTTTATGTTTTTTGTTTTTTTTTCTATGGTGCTGTTGTGCAGGAGAGCCACCAGCTGAAGCTGCTGCGGACTCTGGAGGGTCATGCGTACGGGGTCTCGTACCTGGCCTGGAGCCCCGACGACACCTACCTGATTGCCTGCGGACCTGACGACTGCTCTGAGCTGTGGCTCTGGAATGTTCAGGTAAGCGACGACGTGGCTTTGGATTGGTGGTTTTGCAGCCAAGTGCCAATTATTTGTAGTCTGGACGCAGAGGCGTGACCATCTTCATCACTTTCTCTTCTTTCCCCTCTCCTGCTCTTAATGTTTTTTTTTTTTCTCCCCCTACCCTGTTTCCACACTCTTCCCTCTGCTCGCCATTCCTGCCTTTTGACCAGACGGGGGAGCTGCGCACCAAGATGTCGCAGTCCCACGAGGACAGTCTGACCAGCGTGGCCTGGAACCCTGACGGCAAACGCTTTGTCACGGGAGGCCAGAGGGGCCAGTTCTATCAATGCGTACGTGGGCGTCGCGTGCTCATTGCAGCCTCCTGCTCTGCGTACATGTCTTGAACATTTGCCTTCGTGGGTCCTCAGGATCTGGACGGCAACCTGCTGGATTCGTGGGAAGGCGTGAGAGTGCAGTGCCTGTGGTGCCTGAGCGACGGCAGGACAGTGCTGGCCTCAGACACCCACCAACGTATTCGGGGCTACAACTTTGAGGACCTCGCCGACAGAAACATGTACGCCCACAACAAGAGGTTTCATTCAGACTGTATAAATGAATAATGATAACTAAACAATCTTCTCCAATGAAAATACACCCTCATCTTTTCACATTGTCATTTTGAATACTTGGAGTGTAACACCTACGCGACACCCCAAACGGTTTTGTGGGTGAATTTCAGTCTGAACCTAAAATGCTTCAAAAGGTGAACTCAAAAGGCATTCAAAAAATGATCACTTAAAAATGTATGTGTCAAGTTATCCAAAGAAAGCTCTAATGTTGTGATTGGTTTGTTTGCCCGGCAGAGTCCAGGAGGACCATCCTATCATGTCTTTTACTGTTTCCAAGAATGGAAGATTAGCTGTGTTAAATGTAGCAACTCAGGTGAGCAGACAGACTCTCTCTCTTTTTTTTTTCTTTTTTAACTGTCGTCTAAGACGCGTGTCCGGTAATCAACGCATGCATGTGCCCTTTCCTAGGGAGTGCACTTGTGGGACCTACAGGACCGAGTGCTGGTCAGGAAATACCAAGGTGTCACCCAGGGCTTCTACACCATCCACTCGTGCTTCGGGGGACACAATGAAGACTTCATTGCCAGCGGCAGCGAAGGTGCAGTACACACCAGCAGTACATTTCCTTTTGGTGGAATCACCACTTCGGGTGCTGAGAAAGGAAATGGAATTTCACAACAAATTACACACACGCACACAAAATAGGTTGTGAGGCGAGAAACGGAATGCTCTTCACCAGAATATACAGTTACAAATACAATACAATAAATACAATGCCACGTTTTTTTAAGTGCCATTACGCCAGATAAATAATTAAATAATTATAACATTAATATTTCGATTTTTAAAATAATTTCAATATGTAATTATTTCAATCATTATTTATGTCAGTATGTATTTCATTTCACGACTTCAGTGTTTATTTAATCATATATTGAAATCATTAGATTTTGAAATGGCTAAATAAATAAACATTGAAATCAGCAAATCGATTCTAATCAAAAATACATGACACACCTGCTGTATTTATTTAATTTTTGGCCGTTTGGTCCATCCATCCATCCATTTTCCAAACCGCTTAATCCTCACTAGGGTCGCGGGGGGTGCTGGAGCCTATCCCAGCCGTCTTCGGGCAGTAGGCAGGGGACACCCTGAACCGTTTGCCAGCCAATCGCAGGGGCCGTTTGGTCCTCCATGCCGTAATAAGTCTGAAAAAGGCCTTGGCTGTAGTACCCACTCTCTCCTCCAAGTGGTGCTGTTTCTTCTCAACCAGTAGAAAAGAAGAACTTGTGTCTTTTGGACACATTTCGTAACTCATTGAGGGAAGAACAAATATTTCTTCAGATGTCACGGGTAAAGGATCTTCAAACTAATCAAGTCATTTATATTTATTGCATAAATGAAATGTATCTACTCCAAGTCAACACTTGCGAAACTCTGCTTTTACTTTGGGAAAAACAATGATCAACATTTTTTCCTCATTTTCTGACATGTTACAGGCCAAACAAGTAACTGAATCATTATCCATTCATGGAAAAATAATCATTCATGCATAAATCGTTGCTTGTTGCTGGTGTTCCTCCCGCGCAGACCACAAAGTGTACATTTGGCACCGGCGGGGCGAGCTTCCCATCGCGGAGTTGATGGGCCACACGCGTACCGTCAACTGCGTGAGCTGGAACCCGACCATCCCGGGGCTCCTGGCGTCCGCCTCGGACGACGGCACGGTGCGCGTCTGGGGCCCTGCGCCCTTCCACGACTCACAAGAAGCCGATGCGCTCAACGGTACTGACAATTAAGGGGCCAATACACTTTTCCCATAACAAGTCACACCGAAACTTCTATTTTTTTCTAATGCTTGTCCATATCAGTGTCGCAATTTCATACCGTGATATGAGTTTGATGTCATGTTGCCCATTTAAAAAAAAAAAGAAAAAGTTAAAACATGTTATTCTGTTCCCCCCCCCCCCTCCCTCCCCAGAGAACTGCAGTAACATGGACAGTTGATGGACACTTCTCTCCCGAGAACCCACCAGTACTCCTCCATAAAAAAAAATCCAATCTCAACACACACCCAAAACGTACGCCGAGGCAAAAACAAACAAACAAACAAACAAACAAAAC
>CAAKHF010017764.1:4964-24736 GCA_901007745.1 Hippocampus kuda | reverse complement strand
TGCTTTCACTTCTACTTTCAAATTTAGTGTCAATTTAGGGTATAAAAGGTGTCAAGTGACATCTTAACTCACAAAACGTGCGTTACAAGAAAAATCTTCATTCTTTCTTTTTGTATGATTTATTGAAGACCAATAACTGTTTTTGACACATGTATAGAAAAAAAGTCTGAATGTAGATTTTCTTACCCGTCTCTGCCATCTCGTGTAAAGTGATCATGGAATAAGGTGGTTCTTGATCACTGGTGGAAACAAAAGAAAAATCAGTTTCATGAATGTGAAAGCAGTCGAGTCTAATATGTGGATTCCTAGAGGTGAACGACACGAAAATCATTTGGTTTAATAACATTGGAAAACAGTTTTCCGACAAATACTTAAAAATGTTACCTATTTAATGGCAGAAAGACAGCAATTGCTTGTCTCTGACTGTTGCACTTGAGAATGGTCTGCAAATTGACTGCCACTTTTTCAAATAATAACTTATAATTTTCAAACTGCGTCCATGTAAAAATGGAAAAGATAAAATCATCTCGAGGTGCAACGATTTATCGACATCTTTGGAATTTTAGTCTCTCAACAGTAAACATTCTTAGATTTCTATGGTGCTCCATCTAAGCAGACTTTGTGATCTTTGTGTTGAGTCTAGATAAAACATTTGCAAACATCTGCCTTCACATTGGAAAACATTGATCAACATTTTTGCATATTTCCTGGAATGTTAAGGGCAAACCATGAATTGAATCACATTTTCTGCTTTGTCAATTTGAAGTTAGTCCTGTTTTTGATAATAAAGGGATGGAAATGAAATTGATTTAATTTTAAAAATCAACTTGATTAAATAATTTAGAACATAATCGACAGATTAATCGATTATTAGAATAATCTGTAGTTGCAGCTCTAAACTCTAAGCATGTTTTTATGGGCCTCGTTTGTCATACTAGAACACTAAATAATTGTCATAAAATTGGAAGCATAAAATTACAAACATAAGATTACTGGCCATATAGTGTGGCTAATGGTTTGCGGGATAAGAATGACTCCCTTTGACAAGGAAGACAAAAAGTACATGAGGCTGTTGTAGTCTATGTTGGAACTGTCACAGTTCAAACCTGCCACAATAGCGATGATTCTAATCAGTTACAAGTTAACAAAATGTGAGACCTTTATCTCTGGCGATAGCGAATCACAAGGGAAGTCAGCTACCTGTGTGCAGTGTACACACTTACTCATATAAAAACCTTTACAAACCTTTGTAAAATCACAAATTTAGATTTATCTTGTTCAAATGCTTGGTGAAGATTTTTTTTTCTTGGAGAAAATGCTGACCACAGATTACGCTCTCACATTATAGGCCCATTTTAGTCTACGCTTCTTCAAATGTAATGTCTTTAATTAAATATTGTCAATAAGGGCATGACACAACTTATTTACTTGTCTACAAGGGTCCTGATGACAGCCAGCGTGTCCAGCACCAGGCTATCCACGTTTTGCTTCTTCCGCCGTGGCTCGTGGGGGCCGCGCCCCCTGCGTGGGGGTCTGACCGGGTCCCTTGGGCGACTGCTACGAGACTCTCCCGCTTCGACAGCTAAGCCCGTACCGTGGTCCACCCGCCTGGCTTGTCCTCGGGCGCCTCTCGATGTCCCGTGGTGATGGTCCTCTACATCGCTATCCTCCCGACACACACAGCTATTACCCATGGTTCCAGGGCCAGCAAGCACAAAGGCAAGGGTCTCCCACGGGGAAGAAAAGGTGTTTGTGGAGAAAAGGAATAGCAGAACCTGTGCAAGGCTCCTGCAGGCACAGTAACTGATCCAGGTAGCTACTATCATATCATTTGATGAGCTTGGTTATGGGGGGTTCTTGTCCCAAAGGGCAGGTTTGGGTTGGACCGAATGATCATCGTGACTCTCGGCGGGGTAGTGGAGAGATGTTTAACAACACACAACTGGGATAGTAGACCAAGAGGGGACAGGTGATGTGATGAAATCTTTAATCATCATAAGCATCACAAGGTTCTGTACCAGAGGTCCTCCTGATTTCACCCAACTTTGGAAAGCTAAGACAGGGAAAAAAACATTAGGGCATGACCTACAAAAATGTAATACAAGTGTTATACACACTCAATGTCACTCTAAAAATCTACAGTGAAAACCACATCGCCATTTATTTTCTCCTGATTCACACGAGTCTACTCAATTTTCAACAGGGCATTAGTTCCAGTAACTCAGACAGAGTAATAATTATGGAACTAAAATGCTATCGGTGTTGTTGACAAAACATCCCAAAACTGTTAGCGTGCTAGCTTGTTAGCCAACTAGTAAGCAACAGTTATAAGCAATGGCAGCTCTAAATAAAACCACGAGTCTAAAAAGTCATAACTATAGCGTCGCTTGTGAGTTGAATTTCATCACGTACACACTTACGTCTCAGTCAATTTCGAAATACTGCAGCATCTGAAAAGAGACACGCCAGAAAGTAGCCAAATAGGATTCTAGCGACGATTTAGGCTGTCGCTAACCATCTGCTAAGACGATAGCTTGGCTCACCATGACTTTCAAACTGATCAAGTTAGGAAACACGACTTGCAATGAACTAGGCATAGTGCTTCTGCAGTCAAGGTAATATAAGAGTCGATTTACCCAACGAGCGCGTATTCCGCTACACACCTTTGTCGATGGCCAGTAGCTTAATGTGTCATGCACAGTGAGAAGACGCCACACGGAATCGCTGCCTGCAAGATCCGTGCTAAATTCCGTAGCGCAGGCAGCTAGCAGCAGACCGAAACCTCAGTCATCAACCGGGATGCAGACAAAGATTCCGTAGCTTTCTCTATAATAAATACAAACACAACGTAAAATTACAAAACTTAAAAAATAGTGAAAAATACATCCCATTTCTCTGCTCAATAGCTGCAGTATTTTTGTGACTAGAAAGGGAAATTATGCATTATATATTGAAAGTATTATGTCCTAAATCAATATACTATGCAATATAATTAGAGAAATGTGACGAACCCTATCAGAAAGTGACGGACCAGGAGGGAACCTTAAGGCAGACCGCAGGCTGAACCGTAATATGGATTTGAAATTCAGCAGCCCTGTCCCCCTACAATTCGTAACAGATACAGTACAATGAAAGGTGAGAAAACAGCAAGACTTGAATAAACATGGGGACATGGAGAAGATCCCACCACCCACTACATTTCGGCTGGACGGGGCTGCCGTGGCCACCAGGAATTGAAGAACATGAGGAACCTGTTGCAGTGGGTGATTGGTCGGAGGTACACTAATCTCCCTCGGTGACACATTCAGTAGCAGACTACTGCAGAAAGCCAATGGAATCTTTAAGACCCTGACCACTTTCTTCTGGAAAACGTCATTAAAGTGTAGAGCCACAAGACTCAAAAGTAGCTTCTGCCAACAAGCTATGAAATATCATCTGCCCCCCACCCCCCAACACACATTAAAAAAATTTTTTTAACCACACTCATCTTCATGGTCACATTGGTGCTGTAGCCTATTCCAACAGAGGTCTGGTAGTCATTGGGAACAGACAACCCGTCCCACTACCATTCACATAATTGAGGGGGAAATGACCCAAATCAAGACCGTGTGAAACAAACTTATGTATTTTATCACGTCTCAGACTTTGATCACACACCGTATTTTTATTTTATTCCAAACATTTGTACTTGTACACAAGCTCAATGTTTCAGGGAAATTAATAGCTATAATTAATCAACAGAATGTGATACATGTATTTGCAAGCCTTGGACTCTGATCAGATCACATATAAATTTCCAGAAAGAGGTGCTGCCACATAATGTTCCCCTCACTTCTCATAGGATCAATAATTTCATAGTGAATAAAGTGTTTAGAACCACAATTATCACATCAGTATTCAGATAGTGTGTTGTAAATTGGGACAGTCATACACTCTGCTGCGGTCAAGGGTCGTGTTGAAGCAATTGTCACGGTACATCCCACTCTTGGCAAGGTGTTTGGTGAATTTCTGTGATTTTGGGTGGAATGTACAGGGTGTAGTTTCAACAGTGGGAGGATACAGGCCGTAGTCACCGGAGGTGGTCCTGTATAGGGGGTTCTGAGGTTTGGACCATCGCGATTGACTTGCACCTCTGAAAGATGGTGTGGCAGTGCAGGTGAAAACTGGATTTCCAAGGTTGATGCATGTTTGTGTGTTTTCTGCCTGCTCTTCAACTGGGGTTGACATCATTGAAGCGCCTGCTGAGGAAAAAAACAACAACTTTTGTTAAAACTTAATAATCACACACAATTTTGACAATTTGATGTAGTTCTGCTCATACCTGTGCTGTTGGTAAAATTATGTCAATATGGAATACGAACCACAGAAATGTTTAGTGTCACGTGAAAGAAATATCATGATTTTATTTGGACATTGTATGTATTATTTGGCTTTAATATGCTTATTTATTTGATCCAACAAACCAGAATCCAAACATATTTGTGAGGCTACTTGTTTTTTGCTACACCTCTTGTGTACATGGACGATTTCTTCAAGCTCTTTAGTGTTATCAATTGTCTTTGTCTTTGAATAAATTAAAATGCTGACACTGAGATACCTGTATGTTCTCTTAAACGTAGCTACTTAATTCAAAAATATTTACAATACTATAATACTTAAATAATTGTAATGTTAATAATAGTAAATTAATCTAAAATGCTATTACAATATTCCGATATTTGAACAGTAGTAATCAAGTAAAACATTATTGGAGAGTTAGTCGGTTTAGTTGCTACCATAATCAACGAAAAAAACATGGTGAACGTTACCCAAACGTACCGTCAAAGAGCGATTTGTCCAAATAAGACTGTTCTTTCTTTGGTTGTTCGCAATCTTCTTTAGTTTCCATGCCGACCATTAAACACCGGCGTTGCCTTGTAGGCGGGGCAAATTGAGGGCTCGGAGATGTTTAAGATAATACAGTTCCATTAACCAAACTTTCGAATGTGTTTGTAATTTTGGAAACGTTTCAGCGTTTTAATCAACATTTGTTCTTAAACGATATTTACGTCATTTTCGTCATCCCTAAGCGTCGGGGTATGACGTTTAATAAATGCGCCATCCGCAAAACTCGGACAACTCATACACGTTTCAATTTCGAACTTTTGTATTTATTCTCTACGTGACACACAATAATATATAATACAGATTTTCGTAGGTGCGGTTTTGTGACGTGGAAAGAAAGTCTTGTCTTGAGTATGGACAGTGAAATCCAACGAGACGGTAGAGTTTTGGATCTTACCGATGACGCTTGGAGAGAAGACAAATTGCCCTATGAAGACGTCACAATCCCGCTGGTAAATCAGCGTTTGCATTATGACATCCATGTGTTATGCAGTGTCTGTTAAGTATCCAATTTTCCCAAACAGATATTTCATTTTTAAGCATTAGATGGGTCCTATCGGAAAAAACCCCCCACCAGTATTACGATACGTTGTGTTACAATAAAATGATTGCAACTATGCAGATTATCATCTATGAAGTCAGTGCAGCAGTAAATTTGCTGTGTTAAATTGTATCCTTTGACTGAATGTGGATCTTTACTTGATGTAACCTAATGTTACAGTCCAGCAACAGAGCACCCAAACCTGTCAGTCTGACACAGAGACAACCCAGCTTTTGTCAGTTTAAAATCTTGCATCATGCATGTGTTGGGATTGTGAAAAGAACGACTACCCCGGAGGGAGCCCACACAATCGCCAACAGTAATTTGATTAGAATAATCTCATCATGTTGTCTTTGCTGCATTTCAGAGTGAACTCCCTGAGGCTGAACAGGACAATGGTGGATCCACAGAGTCCGTGAAGGAACAAGAAATGAAGTGGACAGACCTTTCTCTGCAGAGCCTTCATGAAAACACTCCAAACACCGGGAGTTGAATCACTGCTGGCATGGCACTGTAGAACACCAGATACGTTCACAGATTTGCTTTGTTGGGATGTTAGTCCACTATCTTGGGGCTTCATGAATATTATCTCATGATTACCTGCTGCAGGTTTCTAGCGTTCCTACTAAGGAGCAGTTCTTCAAAAACTTTGCATCAGCACTTAAATTGTCACATTCTGCTTAAATTAACTTGTTAAAAATCTGCTCTCAATCCTTTTACAATGTTTTAGACCAGCTCCATGCATTGTCACATTCTGCTTTAATTGACTTGTTCAAATCTGCACGCAATCTTTTCACAATGTTTTAGACCAGCTCTATGCAGTTCAAGAGTATAGGTAAGCATGTAAACAAATGTTATACGTTTGTGTTCATGTATAGTGTCTTTGAAATTATTAAAACCTTACACATGCATTGCAATCGTATTTGTATTCTGACTACTGCTCCATTGTCACTGAATCAATGCCTTGTCTGCTGCAAGCTTGCCAATGTGGTCAGTTGGTCCCCTCCCTTGGAGAACTGAAGGGTATTTGTAGGAGCCTCCAAGACGATCCCAGAGAGTAAAGTACTGTCCATAGTTATAGATGAAATAGAGGTGATGATCCACGTGGTGGGCAGCACCATTGATAATGCTTATTAAGGGGCCAGGGATGCGGTAGTCGCCGTCGTGAATGGAGATGGTCCAGATATTGACGAAGATGAAGAGCGATAAGTAGACAACCTGTAATACACAACATGCCAAAAATATTGTATACCAGTACCTTAATCGAGCCATTACAGAATGCAATACATTAAATGTTGATTATCATTGTCGATGATCACCTTGTGGAGTGGGAAGATGAAAGGGTAGACATGATAGGGTAAGCTCTGCAGGAAGCCGTCAAGTGGGTGGAAGGCGTGGCTTGCAAATGGTGTGGGGATCTTGAATAAATGATGCTGCTTATGTAAGTACTGAGGGGAGTAGAAAAGACTAGTACATATTAGGAAAATGTTGCATGGTCTGAATTACCAAGGTGGGACGTTTTGACCATACTAATTCTCTCAAGCTTTGCCAAAGTTCACTCACTTTATAACCTCATGTAACCAAAGAACAAGTCAACAAAACCAAATGTCATCTTTTGCTACATTAAATTATGCTTGTGGATGTGGTCATTGGTCCAGATCATTTCATTTTCAGGGCTTTGATTTTATTGTAGCTGGAATGCTCTGTTTTAGAAACATCTACCTTAGATTACAACCATGGAGATTAAAACTATGCCACTAAAACAACTGTTATTCAAATTTGTTAGAATATGGATGAATATTTTTAATTTATTGACAAGTTATTAGTTTCCAAAAACATGCATGACAGGCTGATTGAACACACTAAATTGTCCCTAGGTGTGAGTGTGAGCTCGTATGGTTGTTCGTCTCTGTGTGCCCTGCGATTGGCTGGCAATCGGTTCGGGGTGTCCCCCGCCTACTGCCTGAAGATGGCTGGGATAGGCTCCAGCACCCCCCGCGACCCTAGTGAGGATTAAGCGGCTCGGAAAATGGATGGATGGATGAAGTTATTAGTTTGTCCAATTATCAACCAATCATGTAACACTTGACTCGTAAAAAAAACATTGCATTGAAGTGCTTGAACTCACCTTATAGATGCTCTTGTGATGCATGGAGCGGTGTATCCAGTAGATACACATGTCCGTAAAGAACAAGAATCCAGCAACGCTCAGGAACACCCCCGGCCAGCCTAACCAAACAAATCACTTGGGTTGAAGAATAAAGTTGGTCTTGTATTGCATTTTAATGGTATTAGAATGATTGCACCTCTTTAGTAAAACGGCCCTCACCCTGAGAAGACTGGTGGACATCATCAAAGAGTTTGCTGTGTCCTCTGATCTCCAAGAAGAAAATTAGCACTGTGGGAAAACTCATCCAGAAGAGGGAGGTGATTGCGAGTTGAATCTCTTGGCTTACTTGGTTCTATCATTAAATAAAAATTAAAATACAGTACCAGTACTTTAACAAAGAAGATCTAACAGTACAAAAGTATAAAAACTGCATTTACAAAGATAATGCTCATTTTGATTGGCATTTATTGGGATTGTTGTGGTGTAGAAGTGCACTTAATTGTTCTGATATATCTTTATAATATTTCAAAATAGCTCACAGTGAGGCGATGCAGTTTTACCAAGTATATTGGGGGTTTAAAGTCTTTATATAGCCCAAAGTGGCCTTGTAATCTAGTTATTTAAAAAAAAACAACAACAACAACAAGTGAGGAAGCAATTCTGAATTTCTTCAGCATGCAGCAATGAGTTTCGACGTATAGGTCCATCATGACATTCTTGCTGAAAGCATTCAATAACCCACCTCAATGAACAATGGATGTTTCATGAGCCTGTGGTCAAAGACGCAGTAGAAATTTAGTGCGCCAAAGATTATGTAAACCGTTTGGGCTCCGAGGTTGGTCAACAGGCTCAGGCTGATGAGTTGGCGCAGAGCCCTGTCCTCGGGCCATGACGCTGGGTAAACATACGGAGTCAGGAAATAACGGTCTGCAATTTTTAGCACGTGATCCATGCCACTGTCTTTCTGTGGAGAAGTAATAATACTATTATCTAGTATGACAAAGCTAATTAGATCATGCAAACGCAGTTAGCATAGACAGCACTTATGCACAACAATCCAGTGCAAGACCTGTATGGCACCCTAAGAGGGGTACTCAGGTAACAAAACAGTCTGTTTATTTCTGTGTTTGCAGTTTGCATTGGTGGACAATTTATGAGACTTATATTCATTAACATTTTAACTACTGTACACTGAATCAACATTTAAATTCAAAGCCTTTCGAGAGTGAGACAGACAATGCAAAATAGTTTTACTTAATGCACGGGTGGGCCATTTGCAGATTTAGATACAGACTCATAAATCCATATCAACACATTCGCTGAACTAACCTGCTTCGGGAGTGAGGACGGTTCTGAAAAGATTCCTCGAAAACTGCCAAGTTCTTCCCCACTTTTAAACACAAGCTCAACAGCTACAAGTCCAATACTAAAATAAGACTGACTGTATGAAGTAAAACGAGCCACACACTGCTGCCAGTAAATGTCATTTCATCAATATCTATTTTGTTCACATACGAAATTTCTAGCGAGACGAGCTAACACTCTTGTTGCTTTATTTTCCCCCGACATGTGGCACAAGAATGTTGGAAGCATTCACAGACGAGCTGAAACATGATCCCACCATCCTCAGCAAATAAATGCAACTGCTCAGATGCATTTTTTTTTTTTATTATGTCTGCTATGACTGGCTCATATCTTCATGTAAATAATGGTTTAAACAAGTGTTTTGCCCTAAACCAAGTTACTCCAATTTCTTAACATTAGACCATTTGAAATACCTATGATGGCAGACTGGACAGTATGTTCCCATTCTGGAGCTGCAGATCCTGTTTCATCAGAACCATTTGGCCGTTTATATAGACACACACTACGACAATTGTGGTGTGGTTTCGCTGGAAGTTATGATCCTACATACGGGGTAAGCATCATTGCTACTTGCAAATGTGACAAATCAAAAAATGAAACGATTGATTGCTGCTTTCATCCGGTGGATGCCGAATTGTCATCAGTGACTAAACTGCCAATTTTTACGTTGGCAGGCTGTGCAGAAGAAGTTCGCATTTTCATGCTTTCCACATGATCACTTGAGTGCTACTTCTTCAAATGATTCAACAGAGATCTTGTATTGCCTTGTTTTTGTCGACATACCATTCACAACAGCTTCCACCTCTACGTCGCTCTGGAAATACCGCCGGGGAAGGAACTTCTCTTGTCAAAATAGCTTTATCTTTGAAAGTCATTAATGTGCAGTACTGCCTTGGTCAATTGTTACTATTACTTCGTTTTCTGTTTGTTCTTTCATTTTTTGGCGGATTCTATTTATTTCAACTTGCAAACCTATGTTCGAAGAGGGACATAGATAGGCTAGGGTTGCGCACATTTCCTCCGCGTCTGATGGAGTAAATTTGCTCACAGCTTGTAGGTCTGTCTCTGTGCGGCCCGGTCCGAAATGGGCCATGGGCTTGTACCGGTCCTCCGTGACCGGTGGTTGGGGACCAATGCTATGATGACTGGATGTCTCCCTCTAGAGTCTAGAGGCAGCATGCTACTGTGACAGACATGCAGTGTTATATACATACAGTGCTGTTGAGGGGATGCTCGGTTTGTATGATTGATCTATGTTTATGATATATGCGTATTTTGGATGCCCCAACTGAGAAAACATACATGATAGATCCATATGGGGTGAATGTGAATGGTTGTTAACTCGTTACTTGTTGGTTGGTTCACTGATTTTGTAATAAATCTCAAATCTGCATGGCAGAGCAGGTCGAGTTGAGCTAGGACAGTGGAACAAGCGGATCTACAGTATGTGCTATGTCGCCTCTAATTGTGACAGAGAGAGGACTATAAGGTTTTAAGGGAAAAAGGGGGAAAGCACGATTTTGCCCAATCAAAGAAACCTATGATGGGTATATTAAAATATACTGTATTAACTCAACTCTGAAACAAACTCAACTGTATTTATAGAGCACTTTTAGACAACCACCGCTGTATACAAAGTGCTGTACATGGAGCAAATATCATATATACAACAATAAACAATAAAACAATAAACTGATAACGAAGACAGTAGAAAGCACGAAAACAGTAAAACTAAACTCAAGTCTGAGTCATGCTGAGTCAAAAGCCAAAGATTAACATACACACGCATGCACACACACAATATACAGTATATATATATATATATATATATATATATATATATATATATATATATATATACACACACAATGCATATACACGTGGACCTTTGGCAGTTTTTTTTATGTATATGTTAAGCTGCCGCTGTTGTGAAAGCGCTATATAAATCAGCATGTATTGTATTGTATTATAATTGGTCGCTACTTCGCGGATTTTCGTTTCTCGCGGGTGGCTTTGGTCCCCATTAACCGCGATAAACAAGGGATTACTGTACAACCTTTTTTCCGCTTGCCTAGGTAGCTGGCAAATGCCACGAGTTTCTAATTTTCATCTACAAACCAAGTCAAGTCAAGTCAACTGTATTTATAGAGCACTTTCAAACAGCCATCGCTGCATACAAAGTGCTGTACATGGAGCAATTTAACATATACAATAAACAGTAAAACAAATCGGTAATAAAGACAGTAGAAAACACCAAACAGTAAAACCAAGAACAAATCAAAGTCATGCTGAGTCGAATGCCAAAGAATACGAGTTTTGAGGAGGGTTTTGACTCATCAAAGCATTTTAGGGCCAGGAACGTTATTATTATTTTCATTATTATTATATAATCACAAACTGTCAAAATGGTCTAAAAGCATGAGTTTGTAAGATTGTACATATTTTAGATAAGTCGATCTGCCTATTGACAGGAAGAATGGGTGCGTCAATCTTTAACGTTTCCCTCGCATGATCATGGTCGCATCACGATGAGATGACGAAAGCATGACTTGACAATACTGGGAAGAAGCGAGAGGCAAATCTGTGGCGAGTGCAAAACAGAAGGAATGTTCTCGTCACAAGGGACTAAACACTTCAAAGACATTGTCTTTCATGTTTCTTCCGAAATCAAACAATTTCAAAGACTCCATTTCAAACGCAAGTAGAAAGCCAATTCAAGGAGAATCATTTACGATTCATTTTGGATGGGGCTTGAACCTTACGCGATTAATGCTGATTTGAAGTTGTATCGGGAAACAATTAGTCATGCTCCCCTTGATAAACCCCTCCCTTCTGTCGACATGAGAATGATTGCGTTATTTTCACACTGCACACCGTCCTAGAGGGCAGCACCTCGGACTAAAGCAGCCTATTGATGTTTTGCTCACGTGCCCCTTGAGGCAGCTGTGTGCAAACTTGCAGGACCGAGTGCCGTGTGCAGCTCGGTGTGACTGTGCTATAAAAACACCATGAATCGTCGTTTGAAATACTCCAAATTAGAAAATATCGTTCTTTTTTACTCGATAAACAGATCTATCAGAATCAATATACGTAACGAAATTACAAATACACATTATAATATGTGTATGATCCTGCAAAACTGAATAAACCGTATGGCCATTCTCATTCCACACCAGTTATCAAGTATCAAGTAAAGTACAACTTTATTGTCAAATGTACAGCACAAATGAAATTTCCTCCCTCTTAAACAGACAACAGACAACAAGATGAGCTGCTGCAGGTGCCCGCGCCGCCATCAAAAATACACTTAACATTAAATGACAAAATAATACAACACAACACATAAAACAGACAGTCGTGCCATCTTAACCACTTTTCCTCCTTTCACTTTGTTGTTTGAAGCTTTTTTAAATTAATCAGACATCATACAGTCATTCCCTTAATTTTTGATTTATCCCCCTACCCACGATAATAATGAGTGTTTCTCTTTACAAATTAACAAATTATTATTTGAATGACCCCCCCAGGGAATAAATTATGTGATTACGTAATATTGTGGTCGCCTGAGTTGAAGTTGTGCTTCCACTTCTGGCTGCACGTTGTAAAAAAAAAAAAGAAAAAAAGGTCGTGCGCACAAACTCTTTGTCGTCGTTTGTCACGAAAACATTTGCACACGGCCCGGCCGCTCAGTGGAATCCTATAAAAGAGCAGCTTCTTCGTTTCTTCCTACAACGACTACTCAGACGAGCACCTGCCAACTTCTCTTCAAGGACGCTAAAAGCAACCTACCAGCATTCAGCATGGACCCTTGCGACTGCTCCAAGAGTGAGTATGAAACCCAATGAGGGGCACATTTCTAGTTTGTGAATCGCGACTCTGACCTTGTTAATATAATTTTTTTTTGTGTATGTGCAGCTGGAACCTGCAAATGCGCTGGATCCTGTGCTTGCACCAACTGCTCCTGCACCACTTGCAAGAAGAGTGAGTGAAATCTTAACTTGAACTACCTTGTGGAAATGCTTCGTGGTTATATTTTAATGTGTCTTTCAATCTGAGTCTATTATTGCTTTTAGACGTGGTCTTTTATTGTAACGGATAGCAATACAAAAGTTGAGAACACTAATGTATGTGATTACCAAGTCTGATGTGATTTTTATTTTATTTTCCTGTGATTTTATTCAGGCTGCTGCCCATGCTGCCCGTCCGGATGCACCAAATGTGCGTCAGGCTGCGTGTGCAAAGGGAAGACGTGTGACACAGGCTGCTGTCAGTGAGGCGCTTCTGACATCATCAGTCCTTTGATCGAGGGATGGAACCTTCATTTGATTCACTTAATTGCACCTGCAATGTCAATTTAGTCATGTATTTTGTATATGTTGTTCATTAATGAAATACATGTTTTCTTTAATATGAATTCAGTTGGTGTACATCCTTTTGTACTGATACCCCCCCCCCAAAAAAACAATTAAAATTAAATTACCTGTAGTTCTATAAATTGCATTAGCTGGTGTTTTAGTTTGTACCAAACATGACCTTAAAAGTACTTTCACAAAAGTGGATGGGCTTGGAATTAAAGTAGTTCAGCATTTGTTGTGCAAACTCCTAATTTTTAGTTCCCTTTGAGACGAAACAAATTCATCAACATTGAAGTGATTTAATTTGTTAAAGTTAATCTACTAAGGTGATCATTTAGAGTGAATCATACAATATTTATATAGTGCTTTCAAACAGCTTCAGATGTAACAGCGCTTTACAGAACAGCTAACATAAAATATAACACAACACATAAGACACAGTCATGCAGCACGCTTTGTTTGAAGCAGTTATAGATGAAAGATGAGAGAATCAGTGTCCTTTCACCAGTGAGCAGTAAGAAATGATCCAATTTCCCTTATTTGGTCCGAACATTTACAAATGTATCTTTGTCCATTTATGGTAGCCAAATACAGTGACAGAATAAAAATTAAATGCTTTTCTTTGTAATGGCAGAAGATATATAAATAATTAAATGAAATTTTTGCAGCAGAGGTTAAAACACCCACCTAAAATTTCTGACGCTGGTATTCAGATGTGGGCTCTTGCACTTCTGTGTGAAGTTTGCATGCTCTCCCTGTGCTTTTCTGGGCATTTACCCCCTCATTCCCTGGAAATAAATTGTCCTCAAACCTGAATGTGAGTGTGAATGGTTGTTTGTGTGTGCCCCAAGATTGGCTGGTGATCAGTACAGTGTTTACTCCGCTTCATGGTTGAAATCAGAAGAGTGGCACCAAAAGACCTGCAATCTGAGTGATGAGTAACAGTGTATAAAACGGATGGATAATTATATTTTTAGAAAGTTTAAACATTTCACTTCAAAAGTCAAACCATGAACATAAAACTCAATTTCCTTCAGGGGATTTCTAATTGTTTTTTAAACGCTAGTAATTAACCTGTGTCTCCACTTTTTGTGACGTTTTTGTTGAGTGTAGTTTTTTCCCTCATGTATGTCTCCCTTGGCTCAATAAAGATTGCTGTACGGGCATCTGGAATGTAATAACTTCGATCGGGAAGAGTGAAAATGCTTGAATTAGGCCTGAAAATGAAATGTGTGTAAGGCACTTAAAATCACTCAAACTTTATTAAAATGTAGCAAATGCAACGGAAACATTCAAACATCCGGAAATTGGCTAACTCCGGAACCACTAGAATGGAAAAACTTTGGTTCCCCATAGGAAACATTACAGTGCCGCACACCGGAAGTGAAATAATACGTTATCTTTGTGTACCTTTTCTTTTGACAAAACACGATCGCCATGGCGCTTAATCAATAGCGCTTGATTTGCACAAAATATTTTCTTTGGAAAGTATACCAACATGCCGAAAGTGGTCTCTAGAAGTGTTGTGTGCTCGGACACGCGAGATCGAGAGGAATACGACGACGGGGAGAAGCCCCTCCATGTCTACTACTGCCTGTGCGGCCAGATGGTGCTGGTTTTGGACTGCCAGCTGGAGAAGCTCCCCATGAGGCCCCGAGACCGCGCCCGGGTGATCGACGTCGTCAAACACGCGCACAAATTCTGTAACGTGGAAGAGGACGAGAACGCGTACATCAAGAGAGACAAGGGCATCGAGAGGCAATACCGCAAAAAGTGCGGCAAGTGCGGCCTGCTGCTCTTCTACCAGCACCAGGAGAAGAACACCCAGGCCACTTTCGTCGTGGAAGGAGCGGTGGTCAAATTTGGACAGGGGATCGGTAACACCAGCGTGTACAGTCAAAAGCAGCCCGAGGCTCCCAAAAAGGTCCGCGTGATGATGACGAAGCGAACCAAAGACATGGGCAAGTTCAGCTCCGTCACCGTGTCCACCATCGACGAGGAGGAGGAGGAGATCGAAGCCAGAGAGGTGGCCGACTCCTATGCTCAAAACGCGAAAGTGATCGAAAAGCAGCTCGAGAGGAAGGGCATGAGCAAGAGGAGGCTGCAGGAGCTGGCCGAGCTCGAGGCTAAGAGGGCCAAAATGAAAGGCACTCTCATTGACAATCAGTTCAAGTAGGCAGGCTTGATCAACGACGCGACCTTTCTGAAGTCAGCCTTCATACTAAAGGACTTCTGCTGGACATTTTGTTGAAAGTGTTATTTTGTAGGGTTGCACAGTGTGCATTAGTGTATACTGTGCATGGGTTTTGTAGATGTTATTTTGTACTTTGACCAAATAAACTGTTTGGTGGTGTGAAGAAAATGCATTTGGGTGATAAAATGAGTTCAAATGGCACCTACACTGATGTTTTGTAATGAGTGTTTAAACCACAAATTGAAACTACATGCCTTCACACAGGATGAGAAAGCAGGGGTTTTCCACTTGATTTAAATATGAAATTCTTGATTGTAAATATGACTTTACTACTTTGTTAGCATAGGTGGTGATGACTATGACTGTCAAACTGAGGATGCCAGTAGATAAATGTTAAGCACTTGACCGGATACAGTCTTCTCATAAAAATAAACGTGGGGTTGGGCAATTTGCAAAGTGGCTTATGTTGAAACCATCAGTGACAGTGTCACACTGAGCCTCAAACATTGATGTGAATTTTGGAGCATGACAATAATATAGATATTAAATCAGTATTCTGACTTAATATCTATATTTAAATGCAGCATACATGTTAATGAATTCAAAATGTTGTGCAAGTACCGAAATTGATAGCTCACTGAGGTCAGGAGTGTTTTTATACAGTCAAATAAAACCAGCTTATCTGGGTATATGGACTCTTGGACATGTTACAGTAATAATAAATACATCAAATGGAAAAACACATTTGGAGAGATTTGATTTGACGAGTACTTCCGAGTTTTATGAAAGTTGAGTGACCTTTAACCTGTAGTACCTACAGTTAGCCACAAGGAGGCTCACTTTGATGTCCATCCATCCATCCATTTTCCGAACCGCTTAATCCTCACCAGGGTTGCGGGGGGGTGCTGGAGCCAACCCAGCCGTCTTCAGGCAGTAGGCGGGGGACACCCTGAACCGGTAGCCAGCCAATCGCAGGGCACACAGAGACGAACAACCTTGCGCGCTCACACTCACACCTAGGGACAATTTAGTGTGTTCAATCAGCCTGCCATGCATGTTTTTGGAACGTGGGAGGAAACCGGAGCACCCAGAGAAAACGCACGCAGGCCCGGGGAGAACATGCAAACTCCACACAGGGGGGCCGGAGCAGGAATTGAACCTGGTACCTCTGCACTGTGAAGTCGACGTGCTAATCACTGGACTGGCCTCACTTTGATGTGTAATTTTAAATTCCATGAAGACCATAATAGATCAGTTCGCTTTCATGGTCGTTAAATGTTTAGTTTCAATCAAAACATTTAGATTAAACATTTAGGACTTTTTATGAGAAATCGACACATAAAAGATTATGTGGTTTAATTTTACACTTGAAGGGTCAGCAGGGACTTGAGACCCAACTACTGTAAATTTGTCAAATGTAACCTTTTTTTCAAAGCAGAGATGCAAGCAAACTTTTCTAGATTAATTTTTGCACTGATTCTGAATCCCCCTCCGTTTTCTACAGCACATTAGCTTTTCATAACAACAACAATAATAAAATGACAATAATATTAGATGTAATATATGAGATGCAAGTCAAGCTTTCCACATTTTTATGGGTGCTGGAGGTTGGGTACATCCTGTATTCAAGTCTCAGATGATGATGGTGGTTATTAGTTGTCTCTTGCATCTTATTCTTATCTCACACAGGTGCAAGATAGTGTTTCCCACTATCGACATTGGAAAGTAAAAACAACAAATGTTTTAAATATAAAGTATTTGGCGTTTTATCCTTACAACATGGGTAGTTTTCTAGGTGAGATATTATTGTAAGAATACTGTATAAAGTGCAAAGAGCAGCCAGTTATATCTGGTCACAGACTGGCTTCGATACATGTGGCCCCCGTGCCTCGTCAGAAATGTGACTTATTTAGAGTGTTCTTCGGACCACACTTGTGATTTGTTTGGGTACATTGGATATTTCACAACGGATATAAAAGACCAGTGATGAAACGACACTTTAGTAAAGGTGCTAGTTGGTGTTGCGATTCTTAAACGTATGAAATAACTTGTGCTATCATTTTGATAATTGTTTCTCAAACCCTGTTGGGCGGTTCTGTGCAGTACTGTTGGAACCCAGCTGGTGGAGCTGGTAGCTTGTCTATTGTGAGAGGCCAGCAAGTGAGACATCCGGTACGGTCTTCTGCCTCGTCCAATCAGCTTCGCCCGCTGTAGTGCCGGCGCAAATAACATTCATCACGAAAGGCTGCATAGTATTCTGCTGAAGATACGACAGATTTTTCAACAATACTTCCCGAAGAGTCCAGACTGTAATTCGTCTCAGGTAAAGAAATAGTCGTCCTCCTGCGACTATGTGCAAGAAAAAAAAAAGTTCATTTAGTATTTGGAACTTGCGCCATACCGTCTCCATGTGAGTTAGCATTAGCCTGCAAGCTAATAGCGATTTGCCAATGACAGTACAGTACTGTATAGCAGACCTAACTCGCTTGAAGTCGCCGACCCATCGAAGTGAGACCCAAGTGTCGTCGGGTTTGTTAGTCTCACTGTTTTGCGCATACCGCCTTTGTCTTTCGACACACAAGGCAGAAATTGCTGGTCTTGATCATGTTACAATACATTCGTATTGAGCGAGCTAGTGCCAGTTTAATGTGACAGCAATACGCTGGAGTTGCCAGAGTGTTGACATCTGCAAATGTCAAATTTTCCCACAGTTGTTTTTTATAGGAAGTGCCAAAATTTTAACATACAGTTCCCATCATGTCCATGGTAGTTTGTTCCCTTGCTTTTGTTTACATAAATAGGATTACTCTCATCAAATACCAATTGGATTGAACATGTTGAGGCCTTTCACCTTGATAAGTGAGCCGCATATCTCATCGAATGTCAGGACTTCAAATTCCTTAAATTATTCCTTGAATTTGGTCACCTAAATGATGATGTCACACTGTATGTGTTCCCTCATATTGGTATTGAACTCAGCCGAATGCATGTTTTTGTTGGCATAACATCCATCCATTTGCTTTGGCTCTTCGTCCTCTTTAGTGGTACGGGTGAGCTGGAGCCTTTTTCCAGCTGACGTCCAATCGGCCGGGTTACCTGGACTGGTTGTCTGACAACTGCATGGCACATACAGACAAGTCCTACCATTCACAGCTATACTCTAGTGTAGACGATTGGTGAACCACGGTCAATAATACTGTGATTGTCTGGCAATCAATACAGGATGTACTCTACCTCCTGCACCTAATCAGTAGGAATAGGCTCCAGCTTCGTTACCCTAATGAGGATGAGCATGATTTTAAAAAATGGATTATGGGCATTCCTAAAATCCAACATTGCCGTCAAACCTCATTGTTATTTTCCATGTAGATGGCTTATAATGTCTTTTTGCATTCATTCCACTCTACAGAGGCATGGATGCCGAGGGCTTCGGGGAGCTGCTGCAGCAGGCCGAGCAGCTGGCTGCTGAAACAGAGGCTGTGTCAGAGCTGCCACATGTTGAGAGGAACCTTCAGGAGATCCAACAGGCAGGGGAGAGACTTCGGTCACGCACACTCACCCGAACATCGCAGGATGCTGCCGATGTAAAAGCGTAAGGAATTTGACTGCTTATTAACTTAAACGTAGCTACAGGTAAATTATCTTTTGACATTGTTTCATGTGATGCATTCATTACTTTTCCCAACATATTTTTCTCCATAACTTCTCTACTTAATAAATGTTTCAGTCTAATAAGTAAACATGTTAATTTTAACTTGGCTGACTGACACCACAGTCACAAATTTATCGGAGATGTCCAGCAAAGTCTGTTACACCTTCTCTTAGAATCCAGGCTAAGACATAGTAATCTTGGTTGAATCCCACTATCATATTCATACATGGGCAATTTCCTCAATCCACATTTCAGGTCGATCCTCCTCGGTTCCAGAGGTTTGGACATATTCCATATTTCTCAACGACTGGAGAGTTTAAGTGCGGCTACTACCTTTGAGCCCTTGGAGCCAGTTAAAGACACTGACATACAGGTAGGATTCAATTAAGAGTCTGTTTCACCACTTCACATAATTAATCATTCATATGATTTACCGTATATTTTGGGCTACAAGTCACAAGTTTGTAGCTGTGAAGTAAATGTTTTATTTTAATTCAACCCAAGTCTGCTTTCATGAAGAACTCCAGGAATTGGAGAATATTTACTGTTTAGAACAGGCATGTCCAGCTCCAGGCCTGGAGGGCCACTGTCCTGCCTGTTTTCCAGCTCTCCCGGCTGCAACACACCTGCTTCAGATGGTAATCTTATCAGCCAGCTCTGAAGCAGCATTA
>CAAKHF010017761.1:0-10445 GCA_901007745.1 Hippocampus kuda | reverse complement strand
TCTGCGTCGACCCACAACCAATCACCTGTTCTTCACACAACAGAAGAGCATGATTATTTTAGTCTATACATATTCTGTTGTGCTTGTATGATGTTCTGGCAACGACTAAACAGAGACATGACAAATGCACCAATGACTACAATTGCATAGCAGTTTACACGTACCCGTACAGGAGCGACCCGATGACTCGAGAGTAACGGTGACTTTGTTGAGAGGTGGAATCAAAAATGACAACAAGCACATGGAGAGATGTCACGTTGGATAGCTGGAGTGCTGTAGTTATCCCCAGATCTACAGCCCTCACGGGATACCGAAAACTCAATTTTTAGGAATTTTTTTCAAAACGGTCAAAAATGTCAACATGTTCAAATCAACTTGTCGGAAATAAGGTCATCTTGCCACATTTCAGAGGCCTTTTATTCCCAAATGCATAATCAGATTCGGACGGGAGTGGTCATGTTGGAAAGCTGGAGTGCTGTAGTTATCCCCAGACCTACAGCCCTCACAGGATAACGAAAAGTCAATTTTTAGGAATTTTTTCAAAACGGTCGAAAGTGTCAACATGTTAGGCGTTCAGGCCAATTGTCAGAAATCGAGTCAACATGACAGTTTTCAGAGGCCTTTTATTTCAAAATGCAACATCTGATCCGGACGAGGGTGGTCTGTGTGGAGAGCCGGGTTGCTCTTGTGTCCCCCAGACCTGGTCCTGCTGAGGGATAACTAGTAAGGATTCCTTCTTTTAGGAGGAAATGGACGAAAAGATCAACATGTTAGAATGTAGGTCATGTCAGAACGCAGGCCATCTTGTCACTTTTCAGATGCCGACATCAGATCCGAATGGTATTGTTGGATACCTGGAGTGCTCTCGTGTCCTGCAGGTCTGGTTTGATGGAGGGATAACTGAAATTCATTTTCAAGAATCTTTTGAAATTAGGAAAGGAGCTCAAAATATCATATTTGAGAGGCATTTTAATTGGTAATGGAATATTCAATCTGAATGCCAGTACTGAGGGTGCCCGAGTGTGTCGACAACCTGGTGTGGTTGCGCGATCACCCAGAATGATTTTTAATTTTTTTTTTTTAATATCAGATGAAATTGATGTGGAATTACCATTGACTTTATTTTCTATCTCCACTTCAGAACGCTTATTGGTGCTGTTCTGAGAGTTCTCGTTCTTCCTCGGTGAATCTTTACCCGACAGCCAAGAAATTACTTATTTTATATTTTCATTTATTTCTTTTAACCCGAACAAATGACGTTTATTCACGAGTGGTGCCTCTTTTATTTTGAAGGTGGCCAACGCCGCTCGCTGGCGGCACACTACCGTAATGCACAGCAATGGCAATCGCAGTGGCGGCTCACTTGACTTCAATTTTGCGAGTGGAGGCTGGCTTGACCGCAGTAAATTAGGCACCCAAGATTTAATGTGGTAAAACGACGACATCATGACTGAATTTCTACTTTTAACACTTGTATGCACTTAACGTCTTTACTTTTCCTCGCAGCGGTGATAATGGGAGAGGAGGACCAAAATAATCACGCATCAAGTGCAAAATTGTTTGAGCACAGAGGTGAGAGGAACAAAGCATGTGTCTCACAGGATGTAGACTTCGTTTTAAAACAAATTCTTGAGTGCTTAATATACAGTGCTTCCAAGTGATACAAATAGATATATTTCTTCGAATTCTTTTTCTAAGAATGTGCTTATTATTGTGGCTGTAGTTTGCAATGAGTGAGTGGTGTTACTGATATTTCACCTCCCTCAAATGATTTACTTTGGGCAGAGATACACTCCGGAGTGGTTGCCAGTCAGTCGCAGGGCACATGTTGACAAACAACCATTCACAGTCGCATTAAAACCACTTGCATTGCGTGTCTGTTTTTGTAATTTAGAAAGAAAGAAAGAATCCAAGCAAGCAAGGGTTATGATAACATGCAAACTCCACTCAGGAAGGCCAGATTCGACATTTAAACCTTGAATCTCAGAACTGTGTGGCAGATTTTCAAACCGCTTCTTCACAGTGTTACAAAGATAATTAGAATTATACTTGGTTCACTGGCTGCAATCAGTGTCAACAGGAGTTCAGAACATTCAGAGAGATTTTCCCATCACCCAAAACATTGAGTCCATTGTTAGTTTTCCACATACAGTCGTTTTCGTCAAATGTCCCTCTCTTATTTTAGCATCAGCTATTTTTCAAAACTTCGTGCATGTGTTCCACATGAACGGCTTTGTGTCTTTAGAGATTGCCGATGTGGACGAAGAGGGTCTCTTCAACCATTCAGACACACTCACCAACAGGCAACGCGGCAATGAAGTTAATGCACGCCCAGCGAACTTAGACTGTGAGTTTTTATGATCATTTAATTTATTTTTCTTATCGTTAGTGCGTGACTGTATTAATGTATTTATTTATGTTTCCCATTATAAGCTCTGTCCATACATCAGCTGGCTGCCCAGGGTGAGGTTTTACAAGTGGCGGTGCGACTAAGTAAAGGTAATCTGGGCATTTGGGTGTGACTGAACTGACATAGTATGATTTGCATATTATCCGACAAAGGGGCTCTCAAACTGCGCTCCATGGAGTGTAGCTTGGTTGTCCACAATATAATCTGCACAAATAAATTATGTAAAATCTTTTTTATTATGACAATGCCATTTTTTTCCTCAAAAATTGCCAACTTTTGAATTGCTTCGGTAAAGTACAAACACGGGAGTTATGTTTAATTAGGATTATGTTGGTGTTTTTAGAAAAATGTCTGCCCTGTAAAGAGTCCCTGGAGTCACAAAATTTGAATTTGTTACTTCCGGATTGTAATGTTTGCTTGTTTTGCAGACGTATCATTGCTGAGCAAACAGGACGAACGGGGCTTTACTCCTCTTATGTGGGCGTCGGCGTTTGGAGAGAAAACAGTGGTGGACTTGCTCTTGGAAAAGGTTGGAGGGCAGGAGGAAGAAGTCTTATCAGGACAATCACTCACTGACGCTGTTTTGATTCATGTGCCAGGGCGCAGATCCCAAAATAGTTGCAAGGGACCGTGAAAGTGCGCTGACGCTAGCCAGTTCTGGAGGCTATGTGGACATCATCGAGGTTCTCCTCAGATGTGGGGTTGATGTCAACGCCTATGACTGGGTACACTTGCGTAGGAGCTGCGCATTGTCACTGTTGGGCAGAAACCAAAAACGGCTAACTATAGTCTGAGAAATGTAAATGCTGCAGGAGCCGGGCGGCATTATGTCACCTCAAGATTTTATTTGTGGCATCATTCATGGCGCTAAGATCTTTGTAAAAGAGTTTGGGACAATGATGTAACCACAGGTCGTCAAATTAAGAAGAGACCATGAGGTGATGTTGTTTTGAAGTTGGTGCAGAACGATATATCATAGCACTAAAAGATATGATACTAACTTGGACAATGTGGTGTTTGGTAACTCAAGGAAGGTGGCTTTTTTTCCCCCTGAAAAGTACGGTAGTCATTTTTGAGATGTGAGGATTCCGCCGAACAGCGATGAAATCATTGTCAACAAAATATGAAAGTCATACTCGTGACACTAAAGAGATCAATGCAAGGCATTTATTCGCCCATTGAGGCTATTTGTGTCAGAGAGCATCTGCTACCACAATCCATTTCAGTGAAACACTGAGGGAAAAAAAAAATTGCTTGCAGACTAAAATCTGATGTTTTGATTGCAGAATGGAGGGACTCCGCTTCTGTATGCTGTTCGAGGAAACCATGTTAAATGTGTTGAGGCGCTCTTGGGTACATTCATTTACTGTACATTGTATGCATATACGACAGATGTCCGATTGCTATACGAATTGATCATTGTGTTCTTTCGTAGCCAAAGGAGCGGACATAACCACAGAGTCTGATTCTGGCTACAGTGCAATGGCCTTGGCTGTTGCCCTAGGATACAAAAAAAGTAATTATCATCTTTCAACGAGACAGCGTTGAACACTATCCATATAGTATTTCCTTTTTTTTCCTTCTGTGTTGTAGTTCAGAAGGTGTTGGAGGACCATATTCTCAGACTCTACAAGCCAGCATGCTGATAAATTACACTGATACTGAGAAAGTGCTTTTTTTTGTTTTATTTCATTTTTATGCAAGGCAGTATAACAAATAATATTTGCCAACTGTGCAGGAAGATAGTTTAGTTTGTCTCTAGACCAGCAACACTGAATGTAAACAAGATGTAATAAATGTATTTTTTTATAGTGTGCTGACAGAATCATCATTCATTTTTACAAGGTGGCATTTGACGAAAATTCCATTGATTGACTCTGGCTGGAAAATGTTGATCACCGTTTTCCAAAGTACAATTTGATTTATTTTTTTGATTCAACATTACATCTGTGATGTAATTTTCAAGTCAACATCAAGTGGCAGTAGCAAAATGGCGAGCCCCTGAGATGGATAAAAACGGGTGGGATTTTTTTTCAGTTCAATTCCTATTCAACAAACACAACATTAATCATAATACTGTGGGGGTGCATAGAATGTATTATTGTAAAGAACATTTCTGAACTGTTGTCGTGGTCATCTGAGATGTGAATCATCAGCACATTTGCCCATTGCAATGTCCATCCAAAAGCAGCAGTCCAATCCATTCATATGGTGGCAGCAAAGACATCCCGCATCTCTGATGTCCTGCGTATTTCTCTCATATTCAGAGTATGGGTCATAAGGATTTCTCCCCCAGGATGTCCAAAGTATAAACAATAATTCTCCCAAAAAAGTCTGTGCTGTTCTCAAATGTTATTTTTACTCTGTCCACGGCGGCCGCCTCCTGTATGGGAAAGCAGTGGGTGTGCAGTTAAGGCAGTCTTTGGGTTTCAGTCATAAAAACATCACTGGCGATGACAAACACACAGTAACAATATTATTGGGCACTTAATAACTGTGCGTAATAGGCTGGCAACTAGTCCAGAATGTAACAAGTTACCACCGCCAACCCCCCAAATATGTTCTATCTATCTATCTATCTATCTATCTATCTATCTATCTATCTATCTTTAAGTAAACTAAAATACTTTTGACACTGACAAAAATAATGAAGGATATCTGAAGAGAGTTGTTGTCCTCAGGGTAAAAATGACTGATCACAGTGAAATCTCCATCTCCTGAACAACCTGCAGGGAAAAACAATAAAGAGAATCTCGATACATGCTGAGTCAAAGGTTGGTACTGTTTACGCTTAAAATTTGTTAAAAATAACACTTTTACAGGTCCCATAAATAAATTGTGGCATATAATTTAAGTCAAGAACAAAAATTGGATTCTAAAGCAGATTTTGATAGATCCTGGATAGGGAGGAAGGAAGAAAGGTAGAAAAGTAGTTAGGGTAAGGAAGGATGCAAGAATAAAAAGTGGGTCTGAAGAAAGAAAGGTGAAAATGCAGAGAGGAAGGTAGAGGGAAGGGAAGAAGAAGAAAGCAGGTCTGAGGTGAGAAGGAGGTAACGAAAGAAAGGAGGGAATGAAGGAAGGCAGAAAAGTCAGAAATAAATTAGTGTGAGAGAAATGGGGAACGAAAGGAGGTTAGTCAGGCTAGGGGAAAAGCATGGTAGGAGACTATGTTTCAGCAAGAGGGTGGAAGTCAGGAAACATGCAAGAAATGTATAAAAAAGAAAGCGGAATCAAGGTTCCCAGATAGGGGTTCAAAGCAGTTTTTGTGTTGCCAAATTAAAGCATACTCATGAATTAAAAAAAACAGATGTGAAAGATGGTGGTGGGAGGGGTGGCAGAAACAAAGGTATATCAAGAAAATATGCTCGAGGAACAACAGAAAGTGAAGTACATATAGTGCCTACTGTATATACATACGAAATAAATGACGATTAAACCTAAAATTATGGACATGTAGCTATTACTTGTACCTTCCAGCCTGCATGTTTTGGCCGAAAAGCCTCCCTGGAACTGAACTTTTAGCTCGGACGCGTTAACCGACTGGGGGAAATCCAAAATCAACCACTGACAGTCACCCTAGACAAAATACAAATATTCATCAACACGCCTGTGACCGATGACCGATAAACACACAAGGACCGACACCGATCATCAGGTTGCTCGAACAACTTGCCTGGTCTGAATTCCAGCATGTCTCCTCGTTGCTGTCAAACATGAACTTCTTCCCAAACTGCTTCACATCTCTGTTTAGGACTGAGCTCACCCTGCAAATTAGCCTAATTTCACGTTTCTTTCCCCATCTTCATACTTTTCAAATACGTACGTGTGGTTTTCTTTTCCTACCTGTATTGTGTATCGCCGCATATCAAAGAATCGGCCATGTTGATTATGACACATTCTATCGTAAAGCGGTTCAGTGTCGCACTAATTTTTACGACAGTCTTCATCACTTGCCGTTACAATTAGCTGCCGCTAGATGGGTGTCAGGTGCCGTCATAAAACAATTCTGGAAAAACTTTCTAAATACTGTAGTTTGATAAGTAAAAAGTTTAACGGTAGAATTTTAAGGAAGCGACTTTTTTGGTCCTCTCCTGAAAGACGGTGGAAAGTATGAAGCAAAATGGAATCGATAAGCTAAGTCGTAAAACCTTTGGGAATGAACCACAGTGGGAACTGGAAGTAATGAAGCATGGACACTCTGTTACTGTGTAGATTTTGAAAGTATGAGTACTTTAGTATTTAATTGTTTTCCGACTTTTACTCCTTACATTTGAAAACTATATTTGTCCTTTCTGTTCCTTTGTCAAAACAGGCTCATTGGATGGCTGGGCTTCAGAAGCTGATGTGAGTGATTGTTTTTGCCTTTTCACATAGTTCGTGAAGCACGTGTTGCTTTTTATTAGAAATGTGCGATATAAAAAACAGTTTCATTGACTGAAAAGGCCATTCAAAATGTACTTTTTAGCTCGATGTGGAGTGATTCAACAGTCAACAGCATATACTTTGTCATTGGAAAACAAAAAAGAAGAGGTCATCGTTTAATTGGCAAAACTGATTAGGAATATGAAAAAAACAAAATCAAAACAAAACTATAATGGGCTGAGCAGTTAACTGGTCGAAACCCAATGTATAGCGCTTTAAATGATGGATATTTGATTACAAACAAAGAAGCAATACATGGAGACAGACTATAACAAGATTCACAGACATATATTCTTTATCACCTGCAAAAAAAGACCGCTGTGTTAACAGGCATATTTCAGGGGATTTAGACGAATTTAGGTGAATCTTTAGCCATTATAAAAAGAGAACAAAATAGATAGGTGCAAGTATATGCGTTTTTAAGGCAAAAGTTGTGAGTGAATTTCCATACCAAAAAAAACAATGAGTGGTGCAACACAAATTGAAGGAGGTTCACTGTGTACTGAGACTTGCTGTGAAATGCCTGATTTTCTGTCATACCAATATGGCTGCTCATAGCAGGCTGTAATGCAGGTTCTTATGTCAAGTACTCGCGCATCCAGTTTGATTTAGAGCAGCACTAATGTCTTTAGTGCTATGTGTGCGATAGTGTGCGCGCGAGGCTGCTGGCTTACTTATTGAGCGCTGCCTCATGATGAGCTCGCATTAATGCATTCTAGTGGCTCTGCTGGCTCAGGTCTGCGTGTGTGTTTCACGGTGAGGACCATTAATAGTTCCAAGATGAGCTTGTATGTGCAGTCCTCTCAATAAAATCATTTTTTCTTTTTTATTTTTAATGCCCCATAAAACAGAAAATCATGACCCCGGTAGGTTGCCAGGCAACCATTTCAACAACAACAAAAAGCCCTGTTGATGTGAGAATGAAATTAGGTATTATATATCAGCCAGAGTTGTACAAGTGCCGGAAGGTGTTTTTTTTGTATGTAGAATAGAATAGAAGAATTTTGTATATAGAATAGCAGCTGTACTTATATTTGACTGGCAATAACATAAACTCTCTTTGGCCTCTTTTCCCAGATAATTGCATTCTTATTGTGAGCTTTATTTACTGTTTACCCCTTATACGCCCCTCTTCTTAATTGACACATTGGTATGAATTCAAAAAAGTGCATATCCATTTTCCAGAGTCAACTCCTTGACATTATCTGGCGACAAGTGTTGCTCCACAGTGTTCAAATATCTTCCATCCTTTTTCATTCATTCATTAATTCATTTTCCGAATCGCTTTATCCTCGCAAGGGTCGCGTGGGGTGCTGGAGCCTATCCCTATCGAATTCTCAACCTCTGCACTGTGAGGTCGACGCGCTAACCACTGGTCCACCGGACCGCCCTATTCAAATATCTGTTGTATCAAATATAAGTTACACTTTGCACTTGGTATCTGATACTACCTCCAAATTTGGAAATACCCTTTTGCCCCGTCTTTGAAGCAAATGCACTTTTTTGCCACTTTTCCATGTTCTTCAGTTTTCATTTCTCTTTTCTGTGTTCTGATACAAATAAGGGTTACAATGTTGACACAGCAATTTATTTCGCCAACATTTCTGCGAGACGAGAAGCCCCTTTTTCACTTGCGTGTAAAAGCCACATTTTCACACCTTGTTACGACGTGACTGTTCTGTATAAATAGCACAGGTGGACAATTTCGACACGGTAATTTTCTGTCTTCAGCGGTAGTTCTGAAACCCCCTTTACACTGCCTGTAGAAGCCTCCATCTCCCACCTTTTTTTCCATCTTGCACTTGTGAATAAACGGCATGCAGGTAGAATGTCAGAATGATTGCTGCGAAGAAGATCACGAAACCAACGTAGAGGTGATCTTTAACCCATTTAATCCCACTGGTCACATTTGTGAAGGACAACAATAATTTAATTTACAGGGTTCTAAAATTTTTTTATTACTGATTACTTAAAAGGGCTACCAATGACACCAGATTTTGCCTTTTGAATGTCTGGGAAAAATTTGGGATTAAATGGGTTAATACATGACTGTATGTCAAAACGCTGCACTCAAATCAGGGCGAATTTCCATGGCAAGCGTGATTAGCAAGCATGAAAATGCTACATGGGATTACAGTACTGTGCTTTCTGTCTTTGGCCGGAAATATCCTTCACTATCTGATAGATTCAAATCTGCTTTGTCCCGAATTGATTGTTTAGATTGAAACGATAGCAGACAATTCAACCGATGCTGTTGTTCTGTTTGAAGGGATTTCTACGACTAGTTTGTGTGACAATTTATGAACAGTATTTGCTTAAATTGTGTGTGTGTGTGTGTGTGTGTGTGTGTGTGTGTGTGTGTGTGTGTTGGGGGGATTAAGTTGTCTCTCATGGTCAATGTTTCTGCAAACAGATCGCTCACCTATATCGCTTTTTTTTACCCACACAAATTTCTCTTCGTTTTTCCTTCCCCCCTGAGGCGCGAAAAAAATTCCGTTACACTGTGCTTGGCTCTGGAGAGAAGTAAGAGGCATCCGAGTGTTAGACAGTCCAGTTGCGACCTTGCAGCGCAACATTTAGCGTACTGATTATTGGACATAATTAGATTCTGGCCTTGTCCGGATGACCTTTCTGCTGCTGTGTTGTGAACAAAAGAGTTTGGGGGTTTACAACAGCTCATTATAGTGGCACCTTGATTATGGAAAGTTGCAAAGGTGGTATGGCATTTTTTGAAGTTCTACCTTGCCGGGATGGCGATTCTGAGACTATTTCGTGGTGATTATTCGTTTCACAGATAAGATTGGATTATTGCTAGCGGCGGATACGCATTCTCTGTAACTATTTAACATGTTTTAAAGTCAGCTAGCGGCCCGGTAGTCCAGTGGTTAGCACGTCGACTTCACAGTGCAGAGGTACCGGGTTCGATTCCAGCTCCGGCCTCCCTGTGTGGAGTTTGCATGTTCTCCCCGGGCTTGCGTGGGTTTTCTCCGGGTGCTCCGGTTTCCTCCCACATTCCAAAAACATGCATGGCAGGCTGATTGAACACTCTAAATTGTCCCTAGGTGTGAGTGTGAGCGTGCATGGTTGTTTGTCTCTGTGTGCCCTGCGATTGGCTGGCAACCAATTCAGGGTGTCCCCCGCCTACTGCCCGAAGACAGCTGGGATAGGCTCCAGCACCCCCCGCGACCCTAGTGGGGATGAAGCGGTTCGGAAGATGAATGAATGAATGAATAAAGTCAGCTACACGCTTTCATGCTCACGCGCCATTATGAATGTTTGAGAAGAGCAATCGTGGATTGCCGGTGAGGGGTGTGGCTTTGGTCAGAGACTTGAAGGGGCGGGATTAGTGAAGTGAGAGTCCATCCAAACCTTGCCTAGTAGTTTTAAATTAAGCAACTGCTGTCATAAGTAGCATGTACCTTGCGCGCGCGCACACACACACACACACACACACACACGCACACACACACACACACACACACACACACACACACACACACACACACACACACACACACACACACACACACACACACACAACATTTTGATTCCAGCAATGTTGTTTTAAAAAAGTAGTAGGATGGACCGAAAATGGTGTTTAATTTCAGGATTG
>CAAKHF010017753.1:14771-25968 GCA_901007745.1 Hippocampus kuda | reverse complement strand
TCCTGTAGAGCTTTGCACACGCGCACGCGGCGCATTTCGAATGTTGACGGTGGACTCGATGCGTCGATGTGTCCTGGTACGTGGTCGTCACCGTCTCGGTTTGGAGGCTCGCCCACTACTCGTCCTCTTCCGCCTCCTCCTCCTCCTCCTCATTTGTGCTTCAAGAACGTTCAAGTTAGAAAAGGATGAAATGTTTTCTTTTCACTTTTCCAATATGTAGCATTTTTATTTTTTAATATTACACAGCGGTCGGTTTCCGATGTGGTGTCGAGTGAGTGAAACGGGCAGGAGTGCTTCGTACGTACACGTCGACATGTGCGTCGAACCGACGTGCTGCATTCGATTTGTGTTTGTATTTTGATTTTGTGCGGAGAGTTTGCTAAGCATATGTTGCTTTTGGCGTCAAGTTGCATTCGGTTCCCCCAGAAATGTGCCTTAGTCTCAGCCAGTCCTTCACTTTGTGCCTTGTCCTCCACGTCGCCCCGGTTCTGATTGCAATCGAACCGAGCCGAGCCCAGTCGCGTCTAGAAACCACATCGTCACAAAAACTCGACCCAGCGACCACCCAAGCCCACTATGGACCCCAATATCACTTGTCATCCCCAATCCAAGCCACATGGTTCTCTCGAGAACCCACTTCGATGACCGGTTCCAATCCCCACTTCAACCCGTGAGGTAGCCATGACGACCACTTCTGACTCCAGTCAAACCCTTGCTGTGCTTTCTAGAACCTGCCTAGTAACCCGAAATCTGACTCTTGACCCCACAAAGTCCCCTCTTCTCGAAGCCATCACTATTATCAGGCAGTTCTATCATGTTCCCGTATATTCTAGAGCCCTCAAGTCTCCAAAACTCACTCTTGAACCCATGTAGGCCCCCAGTAGAACCCGCATAGTGCCAAAAAGACCCATAGTGACCCAATTGGAACACTGACAGTCGTCATTGCGAACCATTTTGTCTCCACAAGAACTCCACAGAGTCCTCTCTAAAGGCTAAAAAGCAGAAAGTGGCTACGAGAAGCGACATGAGTCCAAAAAGACCCCACTTCGAAGCCTTATGGCCCCCACTCGAACACCCGGGGGGGGTTTTTTTGCCTGACAGTCTGCCAGTCCAAGTGAAGCTGCTCGCGGGTTTGAAGTCGAAGTTAATGGCATTGAAGATAAAGCGCTCCCAGGGGTCAACGGGGGATTTTATTCCTTTCCAAAACGTTGAAAACAATTTGACGTCGCTCCAGTTAGCGTGAGCCGAACTGTCTAAAACGTACGTGAGAAAAGTCGTGACCGGAAGCGGCCTTAACGTCGGACTTGGCAACGTTTGGCGCGGTTCCACTGGCCGCTTTGAAAAGTTTCTACTCGTTTGTGGAGGGAGAAGTCCCGAGAGAAACTTTTGGAGCGGCAAGGCCGGCGGAACCCGATGCTAACGTCGTAAACGATGGACTCTTGTCTCTTGTTACAGCGGAAGGCTCGTCACCAGCGTTACAATTTAAAACAGTGGTGCGCCGAGGAGGCACCTCGACCACCGTTCCGTTCCCGCCCCGAAGCAGAACGTTCCGCAATGTTGAGGCTTGGGGAGACGATGTTAGCATGTTGCGCGTTTTGCGTCGAGAAACCGGGTTTGGAGTTTCCCACTCTGGGATCAGCATCGAACTTGTTGTATGATTTAGTTCACTGAGCCCGTTCCGCTTTTGTATGTGCTCCAAAAGCCGACTGATGTTGTGATATTATCCATCTTGATGACCATTGTTACTATGGGGACTCGAACCCGCTCAAAAGTTTCTTTTCTGCACTGGTATCGTCTTATTAAAGCATATTATTGACCCGATTGAGTTTGTCCTTGTCTGCATCGATGCGACCGATCCGTTTGCCTTGTCGGCTGATCGTAGCGCTATGTTTTGCTTTTTGGGGGGGTCTGAGGGAATCCCGCCCTGATCAAAAGCCGGAGCCTTCAAAAATGCACTGCGTGCTCCGCGCCAAAAGTCTTAGAACAGCAAGATCAGAAGACGTTTTTGAGTTTCAAGAAATCCCAAAATTGAAATCTGAGGCACAAGTTGAGGCATGCAGCTTTGATTTCGCGGCATTGCCACCTCCGTGTGGTCAAGCACCTCGGAATAAAGCACCTTTCGCCGGCCTTTGACTTGACTGCGGCCTCGTTCGATGAAGTCCTTTGCCGTGACACCATTGTGCTTTGTGTCTTGTCACGATTAAGCTTGGGTTGCAGCTCCAGCCATGCGTCCGTTTGGCTCGCTTGGAAAGTGGCTGGCTACATACTTGGCCAATAAAGATGATTCTGATTCAAGCCAAAAGGTGCTCTGTCCCACACGGAGATGAAATAAGTCCCGCAGCGGAGAACTTGAGTCTCATATTCATCTTTTGCTGCGAACGCCAAATGTCTCCAGTACACAACAAAAACATGCAGGTTGACCTTGGCCACGCAATCTTTTTTTTTTTTTTTTTTTGAGGGCACTGGAAGCCGGGCCGCAAATGTTTGCCCGAGTTGCGCTTGTTTGTGTTGTGGTGTGATCTGGCCGTTCCCCCCCGCCGGGATGGATCCCCGACACGCACGCACAAACGGCAAGCCAGCCTTTTTTCCCATGACTGAAGCTTTGTTTGTTTTAAAGCAAACGCAAGAGGGAGGAAAAAAGATTTGACGCTGAATTTATTGCGTCTTTGACATTTTGCCCCAAGCAACGAAGATGATTTTCCATGGGCGCGTCCAGCGTTTTGCGCCTCCCCCGAGACCAGCACGTTAACGCAACTTTGTGAACTCTCACAAGTCCTTCCTGTTCTGCACAAACATCACAAATAACATATTTGGCTCAATCGTGCAGCCGTATGTAATCTGCCATACGTGCGTGCGTGGATGGAGGGCGGCCTCCCGGCAACCTGTTACATCACATCCCAAATGTCCACACGCAGCCATTGTCTGCGCGAGTCCCCTTTGTGCCTGCGCAGGAAGTGGCAAGAAATCCGATGTTTGGCCCAAGCGAAGCCCCGGAATTGTCTTTGCGGCCACGGTTGCTCTCCACCGGACAGAAGCGCCTTCCGCAAGCCTGAAATTACTCCTCCATCCTCCTTCGCCTTTGACCTCCCCAAAAGAAGAGAAATTCCTTCGAAGTGTTGGGGACACGTCACGCTCGCGCGCACGAAAGGGAAGAGACGATCGCACCGTATGCGACTTCCTTTCGTGCCACTTTGGATGAACTGCGCGTGTGTCAGTCGAGCCAGTTGAAATTTGGGAATCTAAGCACCGGTTAAAACTACCGGTGTCAAACTCGAGTTCCGAGGCCAGGTCAGGCCCGCCACCTCAATGTATGTGGCCCGCAAAAGCAAATCACGCAGGTCAATTTCGATGATGCCTGCCAAAATCTGTACCAACGTTTGAAACGGTCAGATGGAAGAAATCCATCACGTTGAGCTCTTGCTAGCATCTTCTTGTTACCTTGATGACAGTCACATGATCTCCAAACTAGTTATTCATCAATTAGTTGTGTCGCTGTTTTAAGTCACGACGAAGCGAACCAGGCAAGAGCCAGACTGATTCATAATCATTCCGAGGAGTTCTCCACAGTTACCCATCTGGGACCGCGCCATTGGGATCTGCTGGGGAAAGGCGGGACACTCGCTACAATACTTGGCGCTGATTGGGCACTTCCTTTGCGGGCCCCCTGGGGGCGGGCAAGGGTCAGCGATGACGCATGCTCCCCCTCGGCATGATTTGGAGACAAATGCAGCAGGCGGCCCGGCTTCCGGGAGGCCCTGCGACGACTTTCTCATGAGAAAAAAAAATGGAGCCTTCTCAAACAAACTGTTTTCCTTTCTCTTCAAATTGCAGGCCGACGTTTATTTCAACACTTTTCTCCCGAAAACACTGAATGTATTTCAAAGCCCTAATGTCTAACTAATGACTAACAAGTTGATTTGAAAGTCGGCATGGGCCAAAGACCCGTTTGACGGTTGACCGCACCACTTTCACGTCGTCTTCTCAGGGTCAGATTTGAATTTTATGAACATCTTTTTAAATGATACAATCATAATTCATGCTGATGTTTTATTATTTTTAATTTAATTATAATTAAGGGCGGCCCGGTAGCCCAGTGGTTAGCACGTTGACTTCACAGTGCAGAGGTACCGGGTTCAATTCCAGCCCCGGCCTCCCTGTGTGGAGTTTGCATGTTCTCCCCGGGCCTGCGTGGATTTTCTCCGGGTGCTCCGGTTTCCTCCCACATTCCAAAAACATGCATGGAAGGCTGATTGAACACTCTAAATTGTCCCTAGGTGTGAGTGTGAGCGTGGATGGTTGTTCGTCTCTGTGTGCCCTGCGATTGGCTGGCGACCGATTCAGGGTGTCCCCCGCCTACTGCCCAGAGACAGTTGGGATAGGCTCCAGCACCCCCCGCGACCCTAATGAGGATGAAGCGGTTCGGAAGATGAATGAATTATAATTAATTAACCAATTACGTATTTTTTTTCTGATTGTAATGACAATACAGTGGGTTTGGGTTTGGAAATATTAAAACGACATGCGATGATTGAATTTGATGAACCATAAATAACTGACAATTTACTGTTTGTTTGTTTTCTTAATTGGTGAGTGCATCTTCCCCAAGCCAGCAAAAAGCATTTTCGTTGTGGGAGTGATGCTGGTCTTCCGTCTTGTTTGGAGCGCTCTCTGATAAGAACGATTACATTGGCTTTCAGTAAGACTCTCTCGCATTGGCTGTGGGTTGAGTGCTCGTCTCGTTGGCTTGTTTTCACCTCAGCAGCGCATGACAAGAGCGACTTGAACTTTGAATGTTGCTCCCATTCGGGAGCAGAGCTTACTTTGTGGTCATCTGCTGCCCCCTCTTGGTGAACAGTGTGAATCACCGTTGCAAGAAGTGAACTGCAATATCGTGACCGACAATGTTACTCGTCGTACTTGCTCAAGGTGAATAAAAGTCCTGTCAGTGCACCATATGTTGTTATAAGTAAATTCGGTGTGTTCAATAAATATGTTTTGTTCAGACAGGACGGTTTGGGCTTCGCGGGCGTGTTTTGAGTCTGTGGCTCATCTGGTTCTCCTCCTTGATGACGTGTGGACCCTGCTCCCCCCAGGCGGTCCGATATGCCGGCGCGGGGTTCTGCGGACTGTTGGTGCCGGTCCTGCCCGAAACCTTCAACCTCGGCCCATCCTCGGACGCGGAGAAGCCCGGATGGTGCGTCACGTGACTCGTCGGGGCTATTTCGCCTGCCCGCGTTGTGGCGGGTTCGCTTACTTGCCTCTTGTTGTTGTTTAGTTTTAAGGGACGTGACGTCACAATGGAGCGACGGGAACTGCTCGGTGGCATCAGCAGGTTACAACAGAGACTGCAAGAGTCACAGAAAGACCTTTTTAAAAAGTTCAGCACAGATAACAGCACCCCCGCCACCCCCCCCCCAAAAAAAAAATGCAAGCATGGAAAGAAACAAAGCATCGCTTACCGTAAGCATTCTCCCAGAAGTAGTGTGTGTCCCTTAAGCAGACTTGTGGCGGCTGACAATGTCAAAGTCAAAGTTTGCTCCACCTGGCCGGTGGCGCGCAAGGTGACGTTTCAAGCACAGGACGGCTGTTGTCGCTGCGTACATATGAGTCTATTTCTGTGCGCAGCTGTTCCCATAAGCATTGCGACCCTGAGACCAGTCGGAAGAAGCTTTAGAATGGAACGCCCGGTCTGGTCATTCGGGGACTGCCTGCATGCGTAAAGAAGGCACACCTAACTGACGACCCCGCCCCCAAAATGTTACCCGCCACTTGTCATATAAACACTCGCCATTGTTTTGCTGCTCAAGGTTCAAGGTTTCACTTTTCTCCTTGGGAGGAATTGGCCTTGGAATGAGGGACAGCTGCATACATGATCAGAAGCGATCAGCCGTTTTCAAAAGAAAGTCGCGTTACCAAACCACGGACTTGGAGATGACTGGACTCTCAAGAGGCCCCACGCAGCTGAAGCCAGAGGGCGGCCATCCAAAAACATGCATGGCAGGCTGATTGAACACTCTAAATTGTCCCTAGGTGTGAGCGTGAGCACGGATGGTTGTTCGTCTCTCTGTGCTCTGTGATTGGCTGGCAACCGGTTAAGGGGGGCGCCCGCCTACAGCCCGTCACTGCATAATGGTTGTCTGTGTGTTCTACTTGTGTATTTTGTTGTACCCCAAGTGAAGTTTGGGTTCTCTTTCATGAGGTCGTTGGTTGTTTCTTTGCATGACATGCTGACTGTAAGCTTGTCTGATCACCGCCCGCCTTTGGAGGAATAAAGTTAACATTCCAAGGAAGACCAAAGTGCTGTCAAGCCCTTATGTAAGGAGCCCACCAACGCCACTGACACATGAGATTACGCGGGGGGATAGTCAAGCCCGTCCTGAAATTCTTGATAACCTCTCATGTGTCGCAAGAGACGCATGAAAACCTTTCGCAATGGACATCTCACTTCATTTCTCATCGTTAAAGGGACATAGTGATTGTATGAAGGTCCTCTTCTTATTATTTGGCAGAAGGTGACGTGAAGAATCTCTCTCTATTTTTATTAATTCAATGATGGGATTGTTTTTTTGTTTTTGTTTTTTAACCCAGCCAGCTGGTGATTGTAAATCTCATGACAGATTCTGCTCGAAAAATAATAATCAACATGAAGGTGTGACTTGACAGCAACAGCAACGCACTAACGTGGACGTAGTACGCCGGCAGCTGCTGTCACATCTGAAACGTGGGATTCGTTTCTGGCAGACACTTTGGAAACACTTCAAACTGTGCCGTATGCACTGCGGACAAAAATACTCACACTTGTTATACTTAAGTAGAAGTACAGATAATTCTGGGGGAAACAAAAATTGGTCAAAGTACCAATTCATGTCCTATATTTCACAATTTAAAGAGAATTTAAAAAAATATTGCGCGATAGCAGATAGATGTACAAAGTCGACACAGCCCTGTTAGAGTTAAGATAAGATAAGATACATCGTTTCCAAACCTTTTCCAACACAACCGAGTAGTCAGGAGATTACTTACCACTTCCATACAAGACATGACGGCACAAAGTGAAATCCTGACGAGTGCCTTCAAAGGCAACCTCCTTGCATCACAGGCCATCAATGGGGTCCTTTTATTTCCATCGTCGCCTCGTACACAAGACATAACTCCTCACATATGCCGTTGCTGGTGAGCGCTCATGATGGCGTGGGCCTTCAAATGCAGCTTCCACCTACTTACTTTCATAATCATGTTGTACACAGGACATTACTCACCACAAAATGTCAAAGCTGCTAAATGCTTATTATGTCATGGGCCTTCAAATATAGCCTCCACCTTCTTATTTTTTATGCGAACGCTACATCCAAGAGATGAATCACATCAAACTGCAACCCTGACGCCTTCCCAAAAAAGAATTTGAAGCTGGCCGAGTGTTTTGCTTGTTGCTCATCGGGCCAGCCGGGGTCTCGCGCTGTTAGCATTAGCAGATAAATTAGCAGTATCTCTTTTCAAATGCTAATCCTGCCTGCTCCTCGCCTCCGCCCTGCGCTCCAAAAATAGCCTCCGGGGCTTAGAGCAAAACAAAGATGGTGGCGACTGAGGCTGGCAGCCGAACGCACGGTGCACTAATCCAAAATCCACCAGCGGGTGGACTTCAGGCTGCTGACGTCTTTTGGAACCTTTACATTCGCTTCATTTTCCACCACACGTTCGTCTTTAATTCAGAGAAACGGGAAGCGTATTTTTACGTAGACAGAAAAATGGGAGGCTGAAAGGGCCTCTTTAAAATTCGTCAACTTTTTTTGTAAACATGCTAAAGTCAGTCAAGAAAGCAATGATATATCGTTTGTATTGCCTAGTTAATGGCCCCCGGGCCGTAGTTTGGACACCACTGAATTAAACCATCTCCTGTCAGTCATTTTTAGTATGGAGGATCAATCTTGCTTTATTTGGCACCGAAAAACGGATGAAACTCTGGACCTGCATCAGGCCTGACAAAAAAAAAAAAAGAAAGAAAATTATTGTGCCACTTTCAAAACATGCCTCAGTTGCTCCCCTGCAACTTTTTCAAGACGGCAATCCCCAATGTGTCGCAGCCCGATGTGTCAGTTAGTTACCTTAGTTGTCGCAGCAACCGAGTGTTTTCACTTTTGCGTCTTTTGGCTGACCTTGGGAAACGTCATCAAATGTCAGCAATTTTTTTTTTATTGCTGTCGTCAAAGTGGCGTGAAGACTATGCGAGGGTTCACCGCGTCTTTCCAGAGAGCCCATCCGACATGACTCGCTCACTCAGCCCTGACTAACGGAATCATAGCACATGAATGGGAGTTGTGAATGGGACCGAGCGACAGCTTGCGCGGCTTTCATGAAGAGATCATCCTCTTGCTCGAGTGCTAAAGGCTCTTTAAAAGCCCTCCATAACCTTGCGCGGACCCAACGCACCCCCTTAGCCCACCCTTCGGCGCCTCGACACAATATATTCCCCGTGAGCCGGCAGACATTGTCCAAGTCTCAGCGGGGTTGCTGGTGGCTGCTGTGAGCGCAGCTTTTGTTACTGTTGTTAGTGGAAACACGACGGGAGTACTTTTAAGGCCTGAGAGTGGACAGGATCACCGGGAGTGGCGGGCGCTCAGGCCTGGCGAGGCCTTTTACCTACATCCATCCATCCGTCCAGTATCTAAAGCACTTCTGACGAGGATCGCGACCGTGCCGGAGTCTCTCCCAGGCGTCTTCGGGCAGTCGGCGGCGGACAAGCTCAACTGGTTGCCAGCCAATCGCAGGGCACAACGGGTGGGGGGGGGGACACTGTTGACCAACTTTAAAGACAAACATACACTAATTTGTTTCGGCTAAACGTATTGGTTCAATGGTTCTATAACGTTTTATACCAAATGCCACCTAAAAAATTACATCGTTCTTAAAGTAGACGGAAAGAGTACGTGAACTCAAATTTCTTGCTGTCATCTTGGACCATAAAATATGCTGAAAATCTCCCGTCAATCGCGCCCGAACAAAATGATCCGACTGCATTGCAGTTCTGGGGAAGGCAAAACATTCTGAGGGGAGAGAGAGAGAGAGAGAGAAAAATGTGTGTCTATCTATCTAGCTAGCCAGCTAGCTCCCTAGCCAGCTAGGGAGCTGTCACCCTCTAGCTATCTAGCTAGCGAGCGAGCGAGCTAGCTAGACAGCTAGAGGGTGACACGGCAGTTGACTGGTTAGCACATCAGCCTCACAGTGCGGAGGTGCACGGTTCGATTCTGGCTGCGGCCTTCCTTTGTGGAGTTTGTGTGTTGTCCCCGTGCCTGTGTGTGTGTTTTCTCCAGGTACTCCGGACTTTCCTCCCATGTTCCCAAAAAACAACAAAAAAAAACAAACAAACATGCATGGCAGGTTAATGGAACACCGGAAATTGTCCCGAGGTGTGAGCGCGGATGGCCGTTCGTCAATGTGTGCCATGCAATTATCTGGCAACCGGTTCAGGACGTTCGCTTCCTCCTGCCCGAAGACGGACGGGATCGGCTCCCTCGTGAGGATAAGCGGATTCGAAAATGGATTGATGGATATAGATCGATATATTTGATCTTGCTCCATTTATTTAATGAATCTTTCTCTCAATCTTCGTTTCTTTGACGTAAAGAAATGAAAACATTGCTCAAGTTGGCCATGAATAGGCTGCGCCGCAGGAGTGGATGCAGGAAGCCGCTGACCTTCACGACTGCGTGACGCCAACGCTGTCACAAAAGAAATTAAAGTCGTAAGTCAAGGGCCCCCGGTATTTTATTTGTATTCATTTGTTCCTTTGGTGGAATGGCTCACTGGAGTACGTTCTAATATGCAATGGAGCCTTTTCATCCCGTAAGAAGCCCCGTGAGTCATAAAGCTTCCCGCGTATTGATTAGCTAATGTGGATTCCGGCTGTACAGTCATGTCAACCCACATTGTGTTTCTTTGCACCAACTCAGCTCTTCCGACTGCCAAATTCAAATACAGTCCTTTTTTTTTTTTTGTCACTGTTTTTAAATGGTTAGTATGCACATTGCCTCGGCCTTGTAGTATTTCCCTTCACTATTTTGAACGATCCTTTTTTTCTATTCTTTGTGGGAGAGACGGGAGCTAGCAAAGCAAAAGGTTACTGTTGTTGTTTGTTGACCTGACAGGTAAACATCATTTGACAGCTTCAACACATCAACAATTGTAAATCGTGATAAATATTGTAATTAGTCGGCTTTTCTGGGTTACCATAAAAACAAACAAAAAAATACAATAAATAAGAAATATCAATTTTAAAAAATGATCGCTGACGAGCTCTTTTGTCCTTGATGAACAAAAAGTGCTTGTTCTGTTGGAGCCTTTTTTGTTTCATATTGCCATAGGTTGGACAGAAGATTTCTGTTTGATACGCATGCTTCCGGTGCGGCCCAAGACGTTGTGCTGCCCTTTGATACTTGGTGGGGGGGCTGATTGATGCCGGGGGCCATCGCCCCATTGCCCCATTTTTTTTTGCACACCCCTGCTGGATCGTAACCCATTTACTGTTCCGTTTCTTTTCTTAATCGTAGGGATAATTTTGGCAAAGGGTATACCAAAGGGTTCTTTTCACTTGGTTACGTGCACTTGTGAACAAAAAGCAAGAAGACAATTTCATGAATTTGGTGCATGTTCAGATGCAGTTCCTTCTCATGCCGTGGGTCCCTTTCACCAAAGTGCCCACTCCACTTGAATACATTCCAAGATGTGATGGCATATTTTCATCAAGTAAGAAGCCCAATAAGTCATCAAGGTCCCCGTGCATGTACGTTGGATATTGATTAGCTAATGTACGTTGCATCCAGTGGGGTGGAGGGGGGGGGGGAACGTTCAGCTCTCCTCGGTCTCCAGTGTCTTTTTTTTTTTCCCCCTCCACCTCCCCGGTGTATTCCAGTATGGCGTCTGGGCTCGGCGTCAGCACATTGCAGCAAATCGTCACCTCAGGGCGGCTCGCATAGGACAAAGTCAACGAACCGACATCCAGTCGTGACGCGCTCGGCCCGGGCAGGCCGGCCCGGCCCGACCCAGGCTCGGAGCGCCTTCCGATTGGCGGAGCGGCGATCGGGGGCGGGCCCTCCATCACCACCGCCATCCCTCCTCCGAGCCCGGCGTGAGGCGGCGGGGACGGCGGCGGCGGGCGGGGGTGGGCAGGAGGGGGGGGGGGGGGGCTGGTGGAGGGGGGGGG
>CAAKHF010017753.1:0-14751 GCA_901007745.1 Hippocampus kuda | reverse complement strand
GGGGGGGGGGGGGGGGCCCCCCCCCCCCCCCCCCCCCCCCCCCCCGGGCCGGGGGGGGGGGGGGGGGGGGGGGGGGGGGGGGGGGGGGGGGGGGGGGGGGGGGGGGGGGGGGCTGGTGGATGTTCGCCGAGCCGCCGCCACTGTCGCTCCGTCTCTCGCTCAGTGCGTCCTCCTCGTCTTCTTCTTCTTCCTCCTCTTCCTCCTGGTCGTGGTCGCCTCGCTGCCGCTGCTCGTCCATCATGGCTCTCAACATCCCCGGCGTGAGCGTCATGATGTTCTTCTACCTTCTGGTGCTGGCCATCGGCGTGTGGGCCTCCTTCAAGTCCAAGCGCGAGGCCAAGAAGGGCCGCGGAGACCAGACGGAGATGGCGCTGCTCGGCAACCGCGGCATCAACCTGGCCGTCGGCATCTTCACCATGACGGGCGAGTACAGCCGCGCCGAGTTGCGCCTTTTGTTTATTTATTTTTTTTAGTGGGGGAGCACCGCTTTAGGCGTGGGAACTGGGCCAAATGAATCCTAATTCGACCTCCGTTTCACCTCGTACACGTGATAACTCAAGCCCCGTTGTGTCGACGGCGTTCAGCGGGATGATGCACAGGCGCCCCGTTGCAGGTACGGACGGACGAAACTCAGGCGCTCAAGACAAAATACATTCGAGGCGGCCGCATATGAAATAGGATGTACCAATGGTACACTCGTATGACGTAAGAGTGGTATCTTCGAGGGGTATAGAATATCACATATGACGCACACACGCAAAAGTAGACTGGAAGTCATGGTGGTTGGTACATAAGCTGTACACGACGTAGTGAAAATCATGTATGATGCAAATGTTATGAGACATGACCGGTTCATACGTTAATTCTGTGCATCATGGACAAAAAAAAATCAATTATAGAGTTGCACATTTAAATCAAATGCTCCCTTAGAGGTGTATAGAAGATGAAACAGAATGTAATCTGGTACGTCGCATCATTCAATTCCCTAAATTAGAACAGAGGAGGAAACAGAACCAGTAAATCAAGAAAAAAAGCTAAAAAAAAAACACTTGTACATTGGTTAATTACAGCAGCTATAAAAAGTCTACACCCCCCCCGATCAAATGCCAGATTTTTGTGATGTAAAAAAAATAAAAGAGACCAAGATCATTTCACAATTTTCCCCACCATTGTTGTGGCCTACAACCTGTACGACCCAACTGAAGAAATGGAAATCTTTTCAAGAAGGGAAGTTGGCCAACATTGGCTCTGTTCGAATTACCCTCTCACATTCCTACTCATGTGAAATTGGAGTCAACGCACACACACACACACACACACACACGCACACACACACACACACACACACACACACACACACACACACACACACACACACACACACACACACACACACACACACTTGCCACCATTTCAAGTCCTCTAATTAAAACCCAAATAAAGTTCAGATGCTCTAGTCGCCTTTTCCTGACATTTTTGTAGTCACATTTTACAGCACAAGCCATAAAATGCAGAGAGCTGCCACTGCATCTGAGCCATTTCAGTCGTCAGTAATATCAGTCGGGAGAAGGGTGCAAAAGAATTTTGAAAGGCGTCATCATCAAGTACTTTAATACTTGGGTTAAAAAAAATACCCACAACTGGACATCCCTCCAAAATTGATAAAAAGATGAGGAGAAAAAATCGCTTTGGGAGGCTGCCAGGAATGAAGGAATTTCTGGCAAGTACTGGCAGTTCACCCCGCATGACAGCAAACTGCCGTCTTCTGCGTCCGGACTGCGACGTAGGTTGAACGTTTTGGCCATAACTGTTAAAGGTCACAACAGCGTTTATTATCAAAAGAAAAAAGTTTTCTCGCGGTTTCCTTTTGTTGTACTGTAATCTGCAAACCGGGCATCTGACAAGCGCTCATACGGTGGAATGGAGCAGTGCAAAACATGACATTGGTCCATTCTCGAGGTTTCGAATTCATTCCAAATGAAATCCTACATGAGCGCAAAAAGACGTGTCGTGTGTCTGAGTGGTGACACCAAAGATCAAAGTTAACGGGTGTCAGGACTTTGGGAGAGCTCGTTCGTTTCATCTTGCAAAATTATTGCCGATCCTAAAATTAGCGGGACAAATTGGCCGAGTGGACGGCGAGCTCGACTTTCTCCTCACAGTACGTGTTGCGTGTTGTGAGATAGTAGACCAAAGCGTACAGCGCAACAAACTCCGCCTGACCGTGGCGGGCAGCAGCACCACTGTTGCTCGCAAGCGAGTACTGCACTCTGCCGAGCCCCCCGTCGGCTTCTGGACACCGTTGACCAGTTTCGCGCGATCCATAAAAGTTGCTGCTCATTTGGTCCAGGTGGAAGGCGCATTGATGAGCACTTCAGGGCCACTTGAGCAACATGAGCGAAATTGGGGAATTGCCGCTCGATATCGATTAAACGGTTGTCGTGCACCATGACTTGGTCTGACACGTGCCGACTTCATGTCGGATGAAAACGGACAGCTCCCGTGGAACTATTTCAAGATGGCCGACATCCGGGGGCTTAACTTTGTTATGAACGTCCCAAATTTGGACCAGAATCCACTGATTGAGTACACAAGGTCACATGACACCCGTAGGGGTCCCGTCCGGTTGGCTCCGTGGGCATCCAACCCTCTGATGTAAAAACTCCTTTCAAGGATCCAACTTTCTGTTTCTGCAGGTAGAATTCATAAAATCTGACGTAAGTAGGGCACAGCGGTGGCGGCCGGGCAATAAATCTGATAGGTTAGTGATGTCAAAACCCGAAGAGGTGCCGCAAAGCCTAAAACGTGACGTGTGCGCGTGTGTCTTGCGCCAACAGCCACGTGGGTCGGTGGCGGGTTCATCGTGGGCACCGCGGAGGCCGTGTACAACCCGTCCATGGGGCTGATCTGGGCCGTCATGCCCGTCACGGCCACCGTGTGCTTCATCTTCGGTAAGCGCTCCTTTTTAGGGAAGGCCGCCGCGGCTCGCCGCCTCTCGCTCGGCGCCGGGCCGCCGCGGCGCCGTGCCCACCTTTTCTCAAAGTGCCATGAAAAATAGACACCCCCCCAAAAAAATACATAAATAAATAAATCGAGCGGTGACGTCCAAACAAGGAGAGCCTCGTCGCGCCCTCGCAACAGGAGGATTTGTGTCCTTAAGAACACTTAAGTCGTGTTGGCGCTGGAGTCCAAATAGGGTTTACAAGGTCCGAGGCTGACCCCTTCTGCGTTCAGAAGAATCAAAAGTGGGCCAACAAAGCCCGGCTGGAAGTAGCATGTGATCACAACAATCGCAATAAGAACTTGAGAAAGGCCGTGTCTGTTGAAATTTGCCGCACGCTTGGAGCGCTGTCACCAAACTGATGCGGGCAACGTGGAAAGTGGCTGGTTCCCGAGATGTCCGCAACCAGGCGAAGGATATTTTCAACTGAGCGTGGCTTGAACTGGACACACGCGGAAGGGGTAGAAAGGGCGGCTTTCGGTGCAGGATAAGCATTTTCAAAAGGCCCATTTTGCCGATTGGACAAAACAATTCCCAATTTGTCGCCCTGCGCCAGCTGAATATCTCGACGAAAAGAGAAACGCCGCTAACTAGGGGACACGTGAAACCAGCTTGCTGACCTCCGTCATGTGCTCGTCATTGTCACGACCTTCAAGTGCTCCACTGATAGCCTCCAAGGTCACAGTGGAAATCTCTTAAAGCCACAGTGCACCGCCGGGAGGAGGAAAAATTGCCTTCATGAGAAGCGAATTTCTGCCGCACCGGAAAAGAAAAGTCCAATATCACGGAATCAGTTTGACTTCCGCATTGAGCCGAGCATCCGTTTTCGACTCCGCTTCCGCGTTCGACTCATGAGGGTCGCGGCTGCGCTGGAGCCTCTCCCGGCCGTCTTTGGGCGATTGGCAGGGTACACCCTGAACTGGTTGCCAGCCAATTGCAGGGCGTTGGCGCCCACAATCACACCAAGGGACCAGGTTGGTCTTTTTTGTTTCTCATGAATCGGTTACTTGCCACATAATTCATACTGTAAAAAAAAAACAAAAAGTCAAGATAATGACATTCCAGCATTCCTAATCCCATCCCCGCCCCCACCTGCCTCATTGATCTCACTATGGAGAGACCAAAAGAGACGTTCTTTAATTCAATTCATATTTTTTGTTTGACTGAATCAACCGATTCATCAACAAAAGAGGCATCACCCTCAAAAAAAAAAATCCTTCTCACTCCGGCCCTACAAATGACGATGCGCATCGTATTTCACTCTGCGAGTGAGCACGGACGGCAGCAATTCTGCTCAGTGTATTATTAGACATACGGTAGGTAGAAGGAAAATGCGGCTGCGAAAGGGCGACATGACGGTAATCATCGGATGAGGAAGAAATAGGACAGGAATCTTGAAAGCGTAAATGCTGGCTGGGCGGGGAGGAACAAAAGAAAACAGAGCAGGCCGTTTGTGGCACTCAACGCACTCAGACAACAGGTTGCGTAAGGTCATGTACTGTACGTGCAGCTTAGCGGACATTCCTTTGCCACATGAAAGTCACATGATTGATCCTCTTACTCTTGATCAACGGAAATTTTCTCTCCCCGTCTGTGAGTGTGCGTGCGTGTGTCTGCGCAGTATTTTCATGCAACGGTTCACACGCTATATTATGTGAGCGCTTGGCAGCCGCGCGGCACACTGCGGCGCCTCGCGATACGAGTGACGCGGCGTCCAAATTTTTTTTTGGGGCGATCTGAGCTGTCGTACGGTCAATTTGAGATACGAGTGGCGGCGGCTCGACTCGCGTCACGACAGGCGTCGGTTTGGCAAACGCTGGCCGCTTCTTCAAAAGGAGGCGGCGAGCTGTTTGTTGCCACCCTCAGCTGAAGTTGACTCGAAAATGACACAAAAAATAAGAAGAGAATTTAACCTCTCTCGGGGTGGCTACAGACTCTTTTTGTGTTTATTTGCTTTTTTTTAATTGGGTGTCAAGACATTAAATTCGGAATTTTCGCCAGGCCCCAAAGTGTGTGCAAGTTTGTGCATGTTTAAGATAAGATAAGATAAGATAAGATAAGATAAGATAAGATAAGATAAGATAAGATGAGATGAGATGAGATGAGATGAGATGAGATAAGATAAGATAAGATAAGATAAGATAAGATAAGATAAGATAAGAAAACCTTTATTAGTCTCGCAATGGAGAAATTCCCAATTCACAGCAGCAAAGTTATAAAAGGAAGAAGAACAACAACAAAATATAGGAGCTGCTGGAAAGGCAGCCACTCACGCGGCGCCATTTTGGAGTCAAAATAACAAAAATAACAACACAACACATAGTCCTATGTGTTGTGTTGTTATTTACACACATTAGTCCCTCAAAAACGTGTTTCAGTGTGAGGAATAATAATAACAGTCATCTATCCATCCCTCCTTTTTTTCAAACCGCTTATCCTCGCAAGGGTCGCGGGCGTGCTGGAGTTTCGCCTGACCGACTTTGGGTGAGAGACACCCTGAACTGGTCGGCCAGCCAATCGCACAACCGTTCACATTCGCAATCACACTTCGAGACAATTCAGAGTGTTCACTTACTTACCATGCGTGTTTTTGGAATGTGGGAGGAAACCAGAGTACCCGGAGAAAACCCACACAGACCCGGGGAGAACATGCAAACTCCACGCAGGGAGGCCGTAGCTGGAATCGAACCCGGTATCTCTTGCACTGTGAGGTCGACGCGCTAACCACCGGTCCACTGGGCCGCAACAATAAAAATCAAATGAAGGATTTCCACAAAAACAATCAGGACATCGCAACGATCGCTTCCGTGACTCGATATACAAACAAGAGTCCAAACAAGAGTTAAGGTTTCCCCGCGAGGATTTGTACTGATCACGTTGGTGTCTTTTGACGGCTCCTTCCGCCAAGTTGACATTAGGACGCTTCGTTCCCAGTGAGCGCCTACATTGCATCAAAAAAATCCTCAGCGCAAACACACCGAACGAATGGCAACCGCCCGCGACCGTCTCCTGAACTGTGTCGTCCGTCATGCTTTTTCTTTCTCTTTTTTTCCCGCGCTCATCCCGAAGGCGGGCTGTTCTTCGCCGAGCCGATGCGCAACAGCAAGTACGTGACCATGATGGACCCCTTCCACATCAAGTACGGCAAAGTGGCCACGGCCGCCCTCTCCCTGGCCGCGCTCATCTCCGAGATTATGTGGGTGACGGGCACGCTCATAGGATTAGGTAAGAATGCCTGCGCACGGCGGCAGCTGGACGCCCGCGGCGAGTTGAAACGCAAGGCACGCACGTTCCGCTTTTAGCTGGCGGCTACGAACGGATGGCTTGGCTTTTCTCGAAGTCGAGCGCCAAACATGACAGAATGCAGTGGAACCCGGCTATTAGCAGGGGTTAGCGAAGGGCAACGCCAAAAACCCACAGATAATTGACGCCTGTTACAAATCACACAAAAAAAAAAACAAATCTTAAAAGATACATCGGGGGAAAAAATGGTCGTCAAGATGAATCAGTGGGTGCGCTTGGGTCCGCTGCGCACTTTTCAGGGTGCTAGCTACTGAAGCTACAAAAGCGCCACCTTCGCAAGCTAGCTCCGGGTTGAGACAGGCCTGCATGAAGGGGGCAACCCCAAATCTTAAGGGGGCATTTGTCAAACTGACAAATTCACTCACTTGGAAGCGGGTACACGAAACAAGTGCCTTGCAAAGCAGGCTCGGCACACTTCTTGTATCGTGGTGATTGTTGTTCGACGAACCACGTCTGAACTTGGGTGAGGGTGAGTTGTGTGTCCTGGCCTCAACCAACCGTAGAATGCATTGGCAAACAAATGTCTGAATGGACTTTTCATCAGGGTCAAATGTTGACTTGTGACTGGGGGGGGCAGAGACACGCGATCCGTGTTATTGTGCTCACTTGGCCGTGCTGTCCAGCTGCGACGCTACGAGTGCTTGTTATGCTTGCTGGCTTCTCACCATTCGTTGTCAGTAAAGTGAGAATGCCGCCCACCGCCAAGATTGTTTTTGTTTTTTGTTTTTCCGGCCTCAACCCTCCACCTTTGTGGGCACCTCGCTTACTTTTTTTTTAAAACCACTTAGATGTAATAATGTTTAAAAAAAAATCTAAGACTAGGCTTTTTCACATGGTTTCTTTCAATCTATCAATACTATACTGCTTACATTTTTTATAAATATTCAACAGGATTGAATCATTCACTTTGGCTAAAATTATTTTGGAGCCTGCAAATTTTCCGATTCACCTCAAGTAACCATTTAATTGTTTGATTGTGTGTTTTTTTGTCAGTTTTTTTTTTTTTTTTTTTACCACCTGCACTTTGTGCAAAGCAACTACAATTTGAAGGATTTAAAAAAAAGTTAATGATATTTTATAGCCATGACAATAACTGATGTTTGTTCAAAACTTGAAAAATTTTAAAGTGCTCAAAATTAATGACCAATCTGAAAAATCTGTAACAGTGAAAGAACTTTTTAAAAAATGGAAGTAATCCATCATAGCTTTGACATCAGTAATTCAGTGCAACCCGAAATTTGTTGGTTCTCCAGAAATTCCTTTCCCAGTCAAAGCAACAACAGTTTTTTCTCAAGGTGTGGCTCGTTAGCACGACCGGCTTCTCCTTCAGAGGTCGTGGGTTCAAAATCCAAACTTCCTACCCGGCTTTTGATCGATTGCCCACCATTTTCTACGGTTTCTGTCCAAAAATGTGCCCTCGCTCGACCAAAGCCTCCAAATCGTCCTTCGGTGCGACGGTGAGTTTTAGCCGAAATGGAAAACGGTCAGGTTCAATCGAAAGGATCATTTTCCAACGTGTTCCTTTGCTGCGCCTTGAGAAACGACTGAACGCGAAGTCAAGAATTTCAGGTTGCACCAAATTGAATTATTGACACAAGTCAAAAGTAAACTATTTGGCGTGATGGATGATTTCAAGTGCATCCAAATGCGTCACCGGTGCCGGCATTTGTTTGCCCGTGGCCCTTTGTGTGCCCCAGGCGTGACCATGAGCGTCATCCTGGATCTGTCGTACACGGTGAGCATCTGGATCTCGGCCGCCGTGGCCATCACGTACACGCTGCTGGGCGGACTCTACTCGGTGGCCTATACCGACATCATCCAGCTCGTGCTCATCTTCATCAGCCTGGTGAGTACTTCCCCGCGCTTCGGGCTTTCATGATTGGCGATATCGGCGGTGGCTTCCTTGTGGTGGTTACTGTTTGGCGGGGGAGGGGGGCCTCGGAGAGGCAGCTTGGCAATCGCGCCGAGCGCTATCAGCTCAGCTGGCTGCGAGTGCGGCGCGTCAAGTGCGCAGCCACTTGCTGGAATGACACGTGAAGGTCAAGGCACGGGGCAAAGCCGCATGTTGTTTTTGCGATGCTCGAGTCTCACAGTGGAGCCGCCGTCCAATATGTTGACACGTTAGTTGTCACACGGTTGTCGCTCTATTGTTGTTGCGGCGCTGACATTCGCGTGTGTTTTTGGTGCGCAAGTGCATTTGCGATGTAACCTTGACGAGCAGCACGCCGAAATGTGTGGTTGTTGTGGAAACTGCCGCCCGCAGTGGATGTGCGTTCCCTTCGCACTGATGAGCCCGGCCGTGACGGACATCACCCAGACGGCGTACAACTACACTTTCCAGCCGCCCTGGGTCGGCACGCTGGAGGAGGATCGGGTGTGGCGCTGGATCGATAACTTCTTAATCCTGGTGAGTGAGATGGCAATGTTAGGTGTTGTTCCCATTTTTAAAAATTGCATTTTTTTTTTTTATATATTATTGAAACAAGTGTGCCTGGTGAACATCCATTTGTCTCCAAAATTCGAATCTGTTCTTTCATGAAAAAAAAAAACACTTTATAACATTGGATTGAATCAAAAATGTATAGTTGTGACATAATAAAATAGAATGTAATGCATTAAACGGTTTGTGCATCATGATTTATTCATTGCAGGTTGGGGGGGGGGGTCAGTATAATGACAGTGATAAAGACACAAAGAAAGAAGAGTTTGACAAGTGCTCAGTTATCAGCAAGATGCAGCAATAGGAGTTGTTTTCTGCATGACATGGTCTGTCTACGTGTGTTGCTGCACTGTTTGTATTCGGATATCCGTCGCTGACAGCGGCAGTAGTCGCTATATTTGTTTGCCCATTCTTTGACGTTTGCCGTTGTTGGTGAGCATTCAGCTCAGCGGACTTCCCGATTGTGGTTGCTTTAAATCCGCAACGTGCCATATCTTGTTCCGTTTGGAAGAAGGGCCTCAAACAGCTTTCAATCAGTTTCTGAAGAATATTTTCTGTGATCTGCCCAAAGTGCTGCTTGATCCGAGTTCGCTGTCACCCTGCGCTGGCCATGTCACGCGTATCTCAAGGCGCCGCGGTGTTCATCGAATCCATCCGTCCGTCCGTCTCCTTGATGCCTTGGCTTGTTCTTGCGTCTTCTCGTCCAAGGGTTTGGGCAACCTGGGCCTTCAGAACTTCCACCAGAGGACTTTGTCTGCCGCCTCGTCCACCACGGCCAAGATCACCTGTTTCGCCGCCGCCTTCATCGTCCCCACGCTGGGAATTCCTCCCATCCTGCTGGGCGCGGCGGCCGCCTCCACAGGTGCGCAAGTCAAAAGGAATTTGGTGCCATTCTCCTGGCCTCTCAAAGCCCCCTCAGTCCAGGAAAAGGACCTCCCCCTCGCTCAAAGGCTCAGGGAAGGACCAATCGCGGCTCAGCTTCAGAAAAGAGCTGCGCCGTGATTGGTCCGGCTGTTTTCACCGCCGAAATGTGACAAAATCATTTGGAAAAGATTTCCCAACTGTGTCTTTTCTCAGACTGGAACATGACGTCTTACGGTTCTCCGTCTCCATTCGAGCGAGGTCAGACGGGCCTGGTGCTGCCCATCGTGCTTCAGCACCTCACCCCTCAGTACATCTCCATCGTGGGCATCGGAGCCGTGGCGGCCGCCGTCATGTCGTCCACCGACTCGGCCTTGCTTTCCGCCGCCTCCATCTTCACTTCTAACATCTACAAGAACATCCTCAGGACTCGGGTGAGGCAGCGCGGGGGGCCGGCTACTTTCTGGGCGATATTGATCAAATTGCCATCGGCTAGTTCATTGAAATAAAGTAACCGTGAGCAGCTTCATCTTTGATCATGTGAGCCTTTGTCCCAAAATGATACGAGCGAACACGTGTGCACGCATTTTTTTGTTTTTCGTTTCTTTTGTAAGGTTGCGGCCATGTTGTTTCTTCAAACAAAGTCCAGTAATGACGAGCTGCTCCATTCATGAGCGCGTGGTGATTGATTCTCTGCCTCCAAAAACGGCCTTTCTTTCCAAACGTTTGCCAATGAGCAGCCCAAAGAAAAACCAGTTCGATCAGCCCTAAAAAGTAACGGATGCAACGTGGTTTGTCGATACCAAGTCCGAGGCGGCCGAGTGACTTTGCGTTTGGCGGCTCCCGTCAGGCTTCCGAGCAGGAGCTGCAGTGGGTGATCCGCGCCTCGGTGGTGGTGGTGGGCCTGGCGGGGACGTCGCTGACCTTCCTGGACAACAGCGTGCTGATGATCTGGATGCTGCGCTCGGACCTGACCTACACGCTCATGTTGCCGCAGCTGGTGTGCGTCCTCTTCTTCGCCGTGTCCAACGGCTATGGCGCCGTCCTGGGCTGCCTGAGCGGAATGCTCTTCCGGGTCCTGTGCGGCGAGCCCGTGCTGGGCATCCCCGCCGTGGTGCGCTTCCCGGGCGGCGCGCTGGTGGACGGCGTGTACGTGCAGAGCTGGCCCATCCGCACCATCTGCATGCTGGCGGCGGTGGCGTCCATTTTGTCCTTCTCCTTCCTGGCCTCGCTGCTTTTCCACAAAGGCGTCATCCCCGAGAGGTGGGACTTTTTCCAAGTGCTGGCGCGGGACTCGGACGAGACGCCGGACGGCTCCAAGTACGACATCAAAGAGGACGACGTGAAGGAACAGAACGAGAGCAACGAAGTGTGCGAACCCATGCTGGAATCAACTTTTTAGAGGGCGGGACTTTGACGTTGAGACGGCGCCCGTACGCAGTCGTTTAGGAACAAAACGTATGCAAGTTTAGTAGTACAGTACAGTAATCCCCTGCTGTTCGTGGGCCATTGCGACCGACAATTTGCGCCCCCTTCCCTCTTTTCCACTCACAACCGGCAGTCGAAAAGCCCCAAAATGACAAAGTGACTCGCCTGATTTGTTTCTCAAGGGCCTCTCGCACTGGCCTGGAGACGAGTTGGCAACCTGATGGCCGCTCGAGTGTTCGCTGATTGCGGGGATGTCTTCGCGACATCTCCTGGAGACGAGCCCGGGTGGCCGGGGACCTGTGCTGAATTCAAACGTGTTTCAAAAAAAATCCAACCTGTTTACCGTACCTTTACCGTGACTCCCTGGCTTCCCGGCGAATTTCCAGGAGACTTTGGTCACCAATGAGGTCACCTACTTGTCTCCAGACCAGTGCGATAGGCCCGAAAGCGAACGAGCGTCTCTGTCACCAAAATGTTTGTGAGCGACGTCCAGGACATTGCATGCTGAGTCCATTCGCGTGCATGTGGCTGAGGCAGCCTCTCACAAAACGACAAGACGGTGGGGAGACACTCTCCTTCATTCTCTGCTACTTCCCCTCCCTGTCGCAACCCTCGACAGTTGCACCATATTTTTATGGTTTCTTCTATAAAACCCTTCACAGGGCGGCGGCTTTCTGTCGTGACGCATCCGTAGATCAAATTGCTCACTGTGCGGGTGTGACTCGCCGACTGTGTGCAGCGCGCTTGGCGTTACCCTTCAAAAGGGACTTATCAATTATTTGATTTTGGGGGGGGGGGGGGGGGATGACCTCTAAAGCAGGGGTGTCAAACTCATTTTTGTCACGGGCCACTTTGGGGTTGCGTCTTCCTTCCGTTACGACAGTGAAACGAAATAAATGTTGATATATTATTAATTGTACACAACAAATTGATGGATTACCAGTGTTGAAATCAGTCAAATCAACTATAATAGTGACAATTTGACATTTCGGTACAGATTTTAGCAAGGATCATGGAAGTTGACGCACATGATTTGCTTTTGCGGGCCACATAAAATAATGTGGCGGGCCGGATCTGGTCCTCGGCCCTTGAGTTTGACACCTGTGCTCTTAAGGCTAAACCGTCAGCTGAGATGTATGACTTCAACATACTTCATTGACGCTAATTTGTATTTAGAGGGGCCGCATCTTTTGGCAAATTTTTAGAAAGTGTAAAATGAAAAACACACACACACACACACACACAAATAGGCGATTCTGTGCATTGTGAACTGTGAATAAGCAGGGGATTACTGTAGTAGTTTTTTGTTTTTTTAATGATAATTTTTTTAAGGCGTGTATACTGAACGGTGTACACAGAAAAAAAATGACAGCTATGCTCTCTGTTTTAAGAGCTCAGCATCCTCTCTGCAATTTTCTGCAGCAATGACACTTCCAGGCACGCACAGAAGGGGTCGGGAGGGGGCCAGTGTTGCCAAAAAGGACGTGAATGTGTTGTTCAGCGTCAAGTGACTTTGCCACCAGCCGATTGTCAAACATTTGCCAGTAAAAACAAAATGTTGTATATGGTTTTCTTTTCTCTCTCTCTCTCCTTTTTTTTAATTGTATTTTAGCTTCTTAGACAAGTAGGTGATTGTCAACAGCTGATTGTATATCGTGACTGAGCGAGAAGAGGGCTCTTAAGCACGAGCACTTCATTGTACAAAAAAAAAAAAACGAAACAAAACACAAAAATCAAAAAAATCAGCCTGCCTATGCAACCAAGTGTGAATGATTTGTCATTAAACCCTTTGTTAGCCCCCTTTGACCTGCCGTGTCATTTTTACAGGTATCGGAATCGATTTTGAAAGTGTATACCCTCCCAACCCTCCCTTGTATCCATCCAAATATATCCAGCACACACATCTATATGTATATGATAACTTCCGTTTTCCAAAGTTGTCACCAGCGAGGCTTTCAAAACAAAGTCAGGACGAGGCAGCTCCAATCCATTCTTCTCGCCGTGTTTGTGAGAAGGAAATCCAAAATAACCTGTTGTCGGTGGCGGCAGGCATGTGACCCCCACCCCGAGGGAAGGAGCTTGCTCCCGACGTCCCGCTCTATCTGGCTGACAGTGCCATGACACGCAGACACGGGACGACGAGTCAAGCCTGTCCCAGTGGACAGGGGCGCTCAAGATAAACCAAGGCCCCGCTGCTATATTGAGCGCTGGCTCACATGCCGCTGTTGCCGTTTGAAGGACGCCCGCCTGCTCCCTGTGCGCTCGCTTTGATGCTTCCTCTAAATGAGGCCACAAATGAGGGCAGCACAGATGAGATTTTTCTTTGTTGTTGTTGTTGTTGTTGTTGTTGTTGTTGTTGTTGGCCTTGTGTGCCAGATGCTCATTGATGACGGTTTTTGCCTCATCTTGACATTTTTGTTCTCTTCTCAGGTGAACTGGAAAGCTCCAGTTGGGCCATAACACGCAACTAGCCAAACATATCGAGGGTGTGGATAGACCTTTGATGGCCGCGTGCTCAAACTTGAAAAGGGGGCACATGCCGTAGGGAGGGCTCGATACCCATTTTTCACATCCGATACCAATACCGCAGCCTCAGGGATCGTCCGATATCGATCCAATTCTTTCTTTTTTTCCCCTGACTCCATAAGTGATTGATGATACACATACGACTGTAACGATAACAGATTTTTACAGCTTTATTTTATCACGATAAGCAAAAGTGGGGTTTTTTTTCTTATTTTTTCATGCGACTGAGTTAATGATGATGATACAGTTTTGTAAAAATGATTAGAAATAATTCAAAACTAGATACCGAGGCCCAAAATGTACATTTCCCATGATTCTAAGGCACAGAAGCAGGAAGTAGTTGTGTGTGTGTGTTTTGTGTGCGTGTGTGTGTGCGCGCGCGCACAATATTCAACTTTTAATTGTAACATTCCGACTTCAATTTTTGTCTTTCAGTTTTTTTCCATTGTGTCCCAAATCGTCTTTTGTTGTTTTGCATCATCACACGTGTAATGAAGTCAGTTTACCACAGGGTGGAACTGTAGGGTAGTTAGTATGCTGAGGACTCAGCAGTCCCTTGAGTCGGTACACACGTGCCTAGTACTGCTTTTACAAAAAGAATAATGCGCTTCACTATGACTTTGTCACAAATATCTATGTATAGATATATATGCGCTAAATACGATTAGAATCAAACCAACAGTTTTCAAGAATACGCTGTGTAATAGAGACACGATATAAAAAAAATATATAGATACATTCAAAGAGCGACTTATTTTTGACATTATTTGGGGGAAAAAAACATTCAAACTTTTCCCAAAGGTTTCCAATTGGCCTAAAAATATATCCATTTTTTTTGTATCCAAGGTTGTATTAATTATTGAACTCCTCCCTGACAGTTCCCATCACAAGCTTTATTATCTTTCTAAAAGCAGAAGTTTGTTTGTTTGACTGTACTTAATGAAGTGTCCAGTTTGCTTCCACCAAGTGCAATTTGGATCACCATGGAAATCGTCCTCAATGGTGGGATGAAGTCATCTAATCTTCATCTCATTTTCCAGAAGGTTCCTCTGCTTTCAGCTCAAATTGAATCTTGGGGGTGGAAGACTTAAAAGGCTTCTTGCTTTTCTTCAACCTGATGGATGAAGCTCTGCGGTGCACTTATTTAATCATCGGCCATTAAACGCCGTACGCCCCCCCCCCCCCCCCCCCC
>CAAKHF010017749.1:18174-29934 GCA_901007745.1 Hippocampus kuda | reverse complement strand
AGGGGATACCCTGAATTGGTTGCCAGCCAATCGCAGGGCACACAGAGACGAACAACCATGCACGCTCACACTCACACCTAGGGACAATTTAGAGTGCCCAATCCGCCTGCCATGCATGTTTTTGGAATGTGGGAGGAAACCGGAGCATGATGAATGTTGAACGTTGAAATATTTTTGAGTTTTGAGGGTTAGATTCGAGTGGAATGTGATGGTATGACAACCCTTCTCGTATGCAGACCACAGGTAGACACAGCATAAAGCAGTGGATTTGTTCATGCTCCAGCAAATGTTAGTGATTACAGCAAAAGGTTGCACACTAGAACTCTTGTAATGTTATGGTTGGCTGGCTGGAAAAGGAATGAGTATCTCATTCTGATGAGCCAAGATGGTGACAGACAGAGTATGTTGCCGTGGGATGTTGATTCAACTGCTGCCCGTTATTTCAATCGCTGAAAACTCAAGCCAACAAATGTCATGTACGCCGACCAATATGCTGCATTCTGACAATGTGATTTGTTTCATGTGAGGCGATTTAGTGTTAACTTGTGATTTACAACAGTATGAATGTTTTAGAACAGGGGTGGCCAATCCGCGGCTGGCGAGCTGCATGCGGCTCTTTGGCTGGTTCAATGCGGCTCCTGGGCTTTCACACGACAAGCGTTGAAAACGGCTCGGCAGTGGCGATGCCATTCAAACAAGGCGCAAAGTACACGGAACGTACTACGTTAGCCTATCATCAATCCCGTTACTTGATTGACATAGAGGGCAACCAATCAAATGACTGCATCGCCGCTCAAACGCAAACAACGGCGCTAAGCGCTAAGCTAGTCAGCGAATTACCTCTGATTTTAAGGCAGGCGTGCCTAATACGTCGATCAGAATCGGCCGGGAGCCAGCGAACTGGTCCCAAGTCGATCGCAAGGGGTGGGAGGAGGAAATGGGTGGGAAAAATAAAAAGATTTGTTTGTTTGTATCTTTAGCGTTCGTTCATTTTTGGCCCGTTGCCACTGTTGCTCATCGTAGTGTGCGTGCACATGTGCGCACGCGAATGCACTGGTGGGCACCCGCGTGAGTGCATGCGTGCGAGCGCGGGTGTGTGTGTGTGTGTGTGTGTACGTGTGTTTGTGTGTGTGTATGCTTGCACGTGCACGATAGGGCCGTTCGTGGGAAGTTGGTCGCTTCAAAAGTTGATCTTTGGCCAAAAAAGTGTGTGTGTGTGTGTGTGTGTGTGTGTGTGTGTGTGTGTGTGTGTGTGTGCGCGTGCGCGTATGTGTGCGCGCGCGAGGAAGGGTATGATGCGGCTCTTTGCAGTAACACAGTAAAAAAATTGGCTCTTCGTCTCTGACTGGTTGGCCACCCATGTTTTAGAACATGAATTATGTTCCGGGGCAGAATTCTAGTTTGGAATGAGCCACTATAGATCAAGACGCCTTCCAACATACCTGTCTTGCTCAGATGAAACTGACCAGAGATCCTTAAGTAGATGTTCCTTTTGGGGTCGACAAACAGTTTGTAGTAGCCAGAGATGAGGCATGCAAAGTTACTGGCATCCGGCCATTCCATGAGTAGCACCAAGGGCTGCAGGGGGGTTGCAGGCAAGAAAATAACGCAAGGAGTATGTCATTGTATTTAACACATCCTTGAAACAAAACTTGCAAGATTGTGTCATACCTTGCCTTCGTGGATTGAAACCTCAACACGAGCCACACCTTGGCTTTCTCGATAGAGCTGGATCTTCGATATCCGACTAAACTCAGTCAGAACTGTTGTCAGGTTGTTTTTCAGGTCGATCACATGACTGATGCCATGTCGAGGACCCACCAGTAATGTTGTGGCTGATTGTTTTTCATCCTGTAGACAAACCCACAATATATATTTTCGTCAAATAGTTTAACTGACAAAATACCAATGGGCTGGCAATTGCTTTCTTCTGTTATCGTATAAAAAGACTTAAAATGTACTACCAGTCCAACCGTATTGAACAGTATTCCTCCAAAAGGTGGGAGATCGTTGAGGACACGCAAGTACTGCAGCTTTCCTTGAAGAGGAGGGACCTGTCAAGAGAGCGATAAAACATCACCTCCATCACCATGCCCTCATGGTGGCACTGTTGCGCCACACATGCACAATCGTAACGACCGCTTATGCAACAGTTGCATCCTAAGGTAAGCTTTTCAGAGCTATAGTTGGCTCTTATCCAGACTGACCAGGCAGACTACAAACCACAGCGGGTTTCTGTTTTTGTAACAGTGATACATGCCTAGAAACTCGTCATTCAACGTAGTAGTATGAAAAATAGCCAGCGTCAGGATACTGTCCTTTCCTATGTTTTTGAGCATAGTTAATCCATTTATTTCTTTTAGAAAAATGTGTTTGTTTTTTTTGTCTTTGGTCTTTTATAATCGAGCACCCAAGCAAATATTTTCTGAAAAAAAAAATCCTATACATTCATAACAGCTGTCAGATTTCTGCTAAATGCATCAATATATTTAATACTGTATGCATTGATACATTTATAGCAATGGAAATAATATTTCTCGAGTTCCATAAAAACACATTAAACATCCATTCATCCATCCATCCATCCATCCATCCATCCATCCATCCATCCATCCATCCATCCATCCATCCATCCATCCATCCATTAATCCATCCATTTTCTGGATGGATGGATGCTTATTCGCTTTTTTTCTTATTCGCTTTTCTTATTTTTCTTATTCGCTTATCCTCACAAGGGTTGCAGGCATACTGGAACCTATCCAAGCTGTCATCGGGCAGTAGGCAGGGTAAACCCTGAACTGGTTGCCAGCCAATCGCAATACATTAAACATTCCTTTTTAAGTACATGTCGATGTGCCCTTAATTGATTTTGTGGCCCAATATGGATGTTCTTAAATACCACTGTTATCACATCATTGATAAGGCCTCACTCATGGGCAAGCACATAAGGGGGAGTTCATTGATTATTTTATTGTTGATTGTACAACATGGATGTGGAGTCAGTAGCCTGTATTTGCCTCAGGTTTACGACAAGTGTTTTGTGTTTATCAGAATTATCACCTTGCTGCCGGATGGTGGCGGATGCTGGTAGGTCTTCAACAACTGTGACAGAATCTTGCAAACATTCTTCTCCTTGACCGTTGGGAGCAGAGTGAGCGGAAGAAAAGGTTCTAGACCCCATTCCTTTCTGTGACAGAGAAAAAGTGTTTAGTGTATACAAGATAAATAAAAACAAGAATAGAATAACTAAACAGAGACTGAGAGAGAATTTACGTAAGAATGTCACTGAGGCTCTTTTGCAGCCTCCATTGTCAGTGTAAGTTATTACAGCCACTGTGGATGATTGCACAAGCTGATTATTTGCTAGGTTGAGGTTTTAAAGAATGAACTAAAAATCAGCGGTGAATGTCACGCATTTCTCAGCAAAATAAATGCAATTCATTGCCAAGGCCATCCATGGGCAGGGTGGCCTTTAACCCCGCTTAGGCTGAGGGCAACTTTGCCAAAAACGCCTGAAAAAAGGTGCACCCAAAGTAAATTTGTAGCTGTTCTTGAACCATATGGATTATCAGCATAATTTTGGTCTCTTTATGAAATATTCAAAATGTTATCATTTTGAATATTTCTCCCATACAGTAAGAATCTGTGTAAGTGCTCCTGTCACTGAACTATGGATGTTCGAAAACAGAAGAAAAAGGCGAATGTTATGTTCGTCTCATTTCTTTTCACAAAATCTGCCTTGAAAATGAATTTAGAATGTTGAAAATACTAAAATACTACAGGATCAAAACCTGAGGTCTCCCGAAATTCCAGTTCAAATTTGACAATTGTAAAATGTTAGGCACCATTCAAATCTCCAGAAACTCAGCTTTTAAAAGATGTATAACATGTTCACACATGACGAGGTGCATCAGCGATTTGTTTTGACAGATGACGGAGGGCCCATCTAGTGACAAAATCTTGCCATCATGAAACTTTGTTTTGAACTGGACAACACATTTTTTGTCATATTTTAACTTACTAGAGTCATGTTGCTTTGCACATAACACAAATGTGAGTCTGCTTAGTAATTCAGCAAATTCTCATTTTTTAAATTCCTTTTAAGAATGTTCCTACTTTAGATAGATAGAAAGATAGATCGCTATAAAAATAAATAGATAGATAGATAGATAGATAGATAGATAGATAGATAGATAGATAGATAGATAGATAGATAGATAGATAGATAGATCCCTGAAGGTAAATTAAGTAATTCTGAAAAAAAAAGAAAAAAAAAATCTACAGTGCATCTGGGAAGTATTCACAGAATTTCACTTTTTCAATATTATGGTTGCATTTTGTTGTGGATTTTTTTTCAAAATTATACACACAATATCCCATAATGACGTTTTTCTTTTCGCAATTTAAAAAAAAAAAACATGAATACATCACATATCCACAATGTAAGTATTCACAGTCTGTGCTGAAACCTTTGCTGATGCTCCTTTGGCAACATGTACAACCTCAAATCTTTTTGAATATGCTGCCACAAGCTTGGCACATACATTCTTGGGTGGTTTTGCTCTTTGCAGCAATTATCAAGCTTCATCAGGTTGGATGGGGAGAAATGGAGCAATGCCATTTTCAAACCTCTCCAGTGATTTTCGAGTGGATTCAAGTCTGGGCTCTGGATCACTCAAGGACATTCTCATGGTTGTCCTGAAACCTTGGTGGTCTTGGCCGCATGCTTAGGGTTGTTGTCCTGTTGAGAGTTAAACCTTGGCTCCAGTCTTAGGTCCTGAGCACTGTGGAACATGTGTTCACCCAGGATGTCTCTTCACATTGTTGCATTCATATTTTTCTCATCTTTCATCAATGATGCTGCCCTCACAATGCTTCACGGGAGGGATGGTATTGGTCAGGTGATGAACAGTGCCTGATTTCGACATCCGACATTCACGCCACAGTGCTCAATCTTTGTCTCATCAGACCAGAGGACAGTATTGTCTTTGTCCTGGTCCGAGACTCCTTCAGGTGCCTTTTGGCAAACTGATTGATTGGCAACTGATTGATAGAGTGCTACAGAGATGATTGTCCTTCTGGAAGGTTCCCCTCTCTCCACAGAGGACTGCTGGGGCTCTGACAGGAGTGACCAGCGGGTTCTTAGACACCTTACTGACTGAGGCCCCTTCACCCCTGATTGCTCAACTTAGACGGGTGGCCAGCTCAAGGAAGCTTGTTAGGAACTTCTTCCGTGTATGGATGATGGAGGCCACTGTGCTCATTGGAAACTTTAAAGCCGCAGACATTTTACTGTATCCTTCCCAAGATTTGTGCCTCCAGACAATCCTGTCTCTGAGGTCATGCTTAGTTTGTGCTCTGACATGCATTGACAACTGTGATACCAGAGGTGGACCCCAATTAAGCTGTAGGAACCCCTCAAGGATGATGAGTGGAAACACGTTATATCAGAGTTCAATTTTAAGCTTGGTGGCAAAATCTGTGGACACCTATGTACAAGTGATTTCTTTGTTTTTATTGGTAATACATTTTCAAAAATAAAATAAAACTTTTTCATGTGGTCGTTATGTGGTGTTGTGTGTAAAATCATGAGGGGGAAATGAATTTATTCCATTTTGGATCACGACTAACTGAACAAAATGTGGAAAAGGTGAAGCATTGTCAATACTTTCCAAATGTGTGATTGCAATATTTATTGTTTTCCGAGCTGTTGTTATTCTTAGGATCATGTGTGACGATGGTTGTACAGAGGGCATGCAGCTTCAGAGGATCGATTTTATCATTCAGCTCGGCTGAATAGTGCACAAGGATAAAAATAAAAGACACTTCACGTTTTGATGACGTCATCTTTTTTTAGTGTGAACTTACTCTACGTGCTTCAGAGAGATCTTCTGATTGGGCCTTGCTGAGGACACAGTGATGTAGATATGGAGAGCGGCTAATCGTAACGTGATGTCAGATTTCCAGTCCATGCCAAAGCGTTCTTTGATTACATCATTGCGATTCTGTGGGAACATGATATGTAATTCTTAGAACACTGCTAATCGCAAACAGCACCATTAAACACTGTGACCCGCCTCTGAGTCATGCCATTCGTCTATCAGTTCGTCTATCAATCGCCTATGCTCATTGCTAAAACTTCCGAATTGGTAATCATGTTACATATACTGTACAAGTAAATGTGATTCTGATTGAATGAGGTGTCCTAGGTCTGAGTCGTCAGGGACAGATCTCCAACAGCATTATGAAGCTGAATGGCTGCCAATTGGATCCGTCTTCATCCAGTGATTTACCTGAATGTAAAGGTACTCAAATGCAGCAGGGTCCCGTCTCAGCAGGTCTGCTGGGTCCTTGGGGAAGAAGCAGATGCGAAACAGACACTTCATTCCTTGAAAATAGGTTCGGTGCACCACCTGCGGAAAGACAGAATAGATTGCTTGCGGTCTTATTTTCATAGTTGAACAGGGCGACGACATTTAAAATGCATCTCACGCAGTCTCGGTAGTCATACAGTGGAATCTCGAAGGTTGAACACGCCAAAAGTGGGACAATTTGAAGTTCAAATAAACGTTTTGAGAAAATTATAATTAAGAAATCTAACCATTCAAACCATGATCGTGTGCAGTCATATGTCAGGAATTCTTGTGAGACTTCTGCTCAGTGAGCATCAAAAAACAGGGGTGTCAAATTTGGTTTTGACGTAGTTTTGTTTGCTCTCAGGTGACCAGTTTTAACGATATGATCGTATAATTGCTATGGGTCTAATGGTAAGCCACAATTCGGTACATACCTTGATTCTGACATCATGGTTTGGTTCACATCGGGTACAGTCAGGAAACAAAATGCAAAACATTGCCCGGGGATGCGTGTGACCTGGTGTAGTTGCACATGCACTACAGTAGGTGGCAGTGGCACTCTCATTTATTTATATATATTCTTTCAATATTTCGGGCAAACTGAAGCACTTCAAAATTTTCTGTGACAAACTAAAAAAACTTCAGAGAAATTAGTCTTCGTTGTAAGTTGATCTATATTTGTTTTTGTTGTCTTTCGTGTTACTAAAGATACATTGTTATGCTGAGGGGTACTTATAACAATATCAGCGACAAATTATATTCGAGTCGAACCTCGTTTCAACAAACCTCGAGGGACATTATCACGGTAGTTTGTTGTAATAAAATGGCCACCAACTACGATGTATAATACGGTATAAACATGTCAATTACAAATACGTGTGTACAGTATGAAGAAAACATTCAGTCAGGAAGTGAAAAGTGCCTTCTACAGTTCGGGATGCTCTTTTGATTGAAAACATCTTACCAGGTCATGTTACATGGGTCTCATTTGATAGTTAGCTCATGTAGTTTTGATATCTGTATGCATTAGCAATCAAGTATGTTCCTGTTTTTGCATCTGCAAAACAGTAAATCTTTTCTGTTGGGTCTTTTCTGGTGTTGCCAAAGGTTGAGTACTGTAGTATTATTTTATTTTAGTTGTATATAACAGTGGTTCACATCTCTTTTCTGACAACCAGAAGTATTAAACTTTACTTGAAACATTGCCGACACAGTTAAGAAGGTGAGTCTTACATGACCTCTGAAAGGAAATTAGATTTAGGAACAATCTGGAAATCAACGAGAACAAATTATGTTTGACTTCATAGGGTCTACTGTAGTTAGATCAAACAATTTTTACGCATGTTGTATTTACATGTGTCAAGGGTTGGTTCTCCTGCAGCAGAAGTAACTTTTGACACTGGTCAAGGCCACCAGCCTCCAGCACGAGGGCAAAGTGCTCAATGTAGCGCAGTGAGAGGCGGTCCTGCAGGGAGGAGATCACATCCTGGATGGAAAAACGGTGGGAACCGATTAGCCCAAAAAATATTTCAACAAGAGAAGATTGCGACAAATACTTTGATTTATGGAGGCAATTTCCAACTTGTTTGCATTGTAGTTTTTATTCACGCCGCCATGTCATTGTGATATCATTGTGGCGGGTGCTTACTTATCCGATACTTCAGTGTCATTTCTGTCATCTTGAGCAATGGAGAGCTTCCTTGTATCGTCTCCGTTCCGTGCAGTGAGTACATACTAAATATTTGACGGTTGCGGTCAAACTTTAGCTCTTGGGCAGATTTGTTTCAATGGATGATGTTTACTTTTATTAGTCATGAAAGATCTTGTAGCACTGACATGTTAATGTACTTTGGCTCTTGCTCTTGTTCTAATCGGGAGCAATTGCTATCTGTTAAAAGCAAGGATGAGCACTTTTACTGTAGGAACTTGTAGGGTTTGCCGTAAATGTCGAAAAAGTCATCCCATCAACTGGGCCACAAAATTGTATGACTTGTAGCCTCGAATGCTGCAGGAAAGCCGTGCCCATGCAAGTGTGCGTTCTGCTGCGCCATTGATTTCATCAGCAGTGTTCCTTATTGATCCACGCCTTCCTATTATGCTGAAATTCCATTTAATTACGCTGACAGGGACCGTTTTTATCTCTCCTTTAATGTAAAAGCAGTTTCTGGTTTCCCCCTTTGTCTCCTGCTATGAGCAGATTCATGAAATCTAATAGAGCCAATTTAATGAGTCTGTTCTGAGATGTCACATTCTTCTTGGGGAACGACATAAAGTCGGAGCGAATTCCTTTTATGCTTTCGGTCGGCTCTTAATCACATTTGTGAAAGTTTCAGTGTTGGGGAAACAGAAAAGGACAACTCAGAACCAGAGTTTCCAGAGAGCCTGTCATGTGGTCAGCACTTGTGATCAACGGGTTTAAACAGTTTGTATTTAGTCACATTGCGTCGGCAAAGGCGGATGTTAGTTGCCGGCGCACCTGAAGGCTCCTTCATACTTACAAGGGGAGCCAGTGTGGCACCCTCGGAGAGATTTTACATGGCGATCGCCTTCATCCACAATTTACATAGGAGTAAAATTTTTAACATTGCCATTAATTCATTAGATAACATCACACAATTTAAAATATAAAATGGAATAATTTCTTTCGTAAATGTCAAATAAATCATGCAAGTGACTTGCTGTTGTGACATCCAGCTTTATTGAAGTGACCTGAAATAATTTTAACGCATGCTTCCATGCCAATACTTTTTTATTATGTAATTCCAACCGACTTTTTTTTCCCATTGTATTATCATTTGTAATTATATTTATTGAGCATTGCTTTAGGCCCGGTAGTCCGGTGGTTAGCACGTCGACTTCACAGTGCAGGGGTACCGGGTTCGATTCCAGCTCCGGCCTCCCTGTGTGGAGTTTGCATGTTCTCCCCGGGCCTGCGTGGGTTTTCTCCGGGTGCTCCGGTTTCCTCCCACATTCCAAAAACATGCATGGCAGGCGGATTGAACACTCTAAATTGTCCCTAGGTGTGAGTGTGGGCGTGCATGGTTGTTTGTCTCTGTGTGCCCTGCGATTGGCTGGCAACCAATTCAGGGTGTCCCCCGCCTACTGCCCGAAGACAGCTGGGATAGGCTCCAGCACCCCCCGCGACCCTAGTGAGGATAAAGCGGTTCGGAAGATGAATGAATGAATGAATGAGCATTGCTTTAAATTGACATCTTTGTCAACTGTTTGATGTTCAGGGTTAATGATTAAGTATGTTCAGCTTTCACACTTGAGTCATTCATCCACAGAAGGTTTTTATTCATTGATCAAGCAACACTTTTCATTTGTCTATCTCTTTTTTTTAATTTACGATTCAGAAGTTTCATTCCTTACCTTAGTCACTCCCTGGCAATGAGGTGCATTTACATTTGAATGACCGTATTTTCTGCACTATAAGGTGCACCTAAAAGCATTCAATGACAGTGCACCTTATAATCCCCAATGCGCTGTATGTATGGATCAATATTCTGATTTATTGGACATAGTATTTTAAATGTTCTGTCAAGCGCATTGTTATAGCTGCAGAGGTTGTGAAAGCTCACTCTCAGGGGTAGGGAACTCCAGACCCTCAAGAGCCATATCCTGTCTGTTTTAGATTTCTCTTTACTCCAACACACCCGATTCAATTGATCATGATCGTTTCAGGCTTCTACAGGGCTTGCTGATGAGTTGATCATTTGAAGCAGGGGTGTTGGAGTGGGGGGGGGGGATTTAAAACAGGCAGGATATGGCTCTCGAGGAACTGGAGTTCCCTACCCTTGCTCGATATAAATAAAGCTGTATTGTATTGTATTCCCTTTAGCGTAGCTCCATCTAGTAAATGCATAACACAACTACATCTACTACTATGCATATTTGATATTTGCTCCATGTACACAGCACTTTGTATACAGCGATGGTTGTTTTAAAGTGCTCTATAAATTCAGTTGAGTTGAGTTGAGACTATTGTAGCTTCAATTCTATGTGCCTTATAAATATATGAAAACAGTTTTAAAATAGGCTGTTCATTGAAGTGCGCCTTCTACTCCCAAGCGCCTGAGAGTGCAGAAAATACGGTCAATTTAGGAATTTGAGAAAAAGATACAAAAACACCAAGAGAGAATGTGTTATTGTAAATATGTCTAAGTAGTAATAGAAACATCCATCCATCCATCTTTCTGATCGGCTTTATTCTCACAAGGGTCACGGGGGAAGCTGGAGCTTATCCCAGCTGTCTTTGGGCAGTAGACGGGGGACACCTTACCGGTTGCCAGCCAATCGCAGGACACACACAGACGAACGACCATCCACTCTCACAAGGGACACACCTAGGGACAATTTAGAGTGTTCAATCAGCCTGCCATGCATGTTTTTGGAATGTGGGAGGAAACCCGAGTACCCGTAGAAAACCCACGCAGACCCGGGGAGAACATGCAAACTCCACACGGGGAGGCCGGAGCTGGAATCGAACCCTGCACCTCTGCACTGTGAGGCCAACTTGCTAACCACTGGTCCACCGGGCTGCCCTTACAGAAACATATTAAACAATTTTTTGACAACCTTCGAGCTACTCGTGTCACTTTTCTCCACAACAAACGAGTTTAACATGAAATACGTAATATCCAAGTTCTAATTGCCCTTTAGTATTTTTGATTACCGGTAAGTTCAAATTTTGCTACTCAACTATCAAATCCTTTTATTTTCATACACCGTTTAAATTGCAGCAAACACCGTCATAAATTCTGAAATGTCCAGACACCGATGTGGGCACTCAAGAGTTAATTCAATGCAGGTGATGCACAGTGCAGAAGCTGCTGCTCTGCCTGGGCAGCAATGTTGATTTCAAAATAAATCATCTTCACTTATTTAATTGTTTATATTCATTTCAATTGACTCCTCTATTCTTTTGAATTATAATCAAGATTAATCATAATTCATTTTGAAGATGCAGTAATTATATTGAAGGTGAATTCTTCGACAATTTTGGGTCCCCCTTGAGTCCGCGCCACTATGAGCACCTCTCTAACTCGCCTCATGGGCGAACTGGTCCTGAGAGGACGGGTACTTAACCCTTCTGTGCCAAAACATCCCAAAATAGGAGTATTGACAAACAAACAAAAATAGATCTTCATGATTTATTAACATGTTGAAGGCACTAACTTGTCCATATTGAATATTCCAAATTCAATGTTTTTTTTTTTTTCGCAACACTTGTTCACAACACATTACACAATAAAGCTTCACGGTGAAGGCCAAGCTCGCCAATCTCGTCTCGCGAGAACGGAAATCTCGTCACGCGAGATTACTTAATGCGAGATCAAAACAACAATGGCGGCGATTCTCAAACTGCGATCGTTGCGGGGAAAAAAAGATGTACTGCAATTTT
>CAAKHF010017749.1:0-17547 GCA_901007745.1 Hippocampus kuda | reverse complement strand
CTATTGACGAACAAACAAAAATGATGTCATGACATATTAACATGTTGAAGGCGCTAACTTGTCCATATTGAATAGTCCAAATTCAATGTTTTTGTTTTTTACTTATATGCAGATGATAGTTACTTTTACCCATAGCACAATACTGCTTTTTATTGCTTTTATTGTCCATAGAGGGCACCAACCTCAATAAGTAAATAGAAACTATATATGTATGGATAGGTCTGACGCCACTGAACATTTTGAGAGGTCGCAAGACAAAAAGTATTCAGAAATGACTTTGATATTACACTTTAAAGCCACCATTCCAGTATGGAGCCTTTTTTCCGATGTGTTGTTAAAAAAAGTCAACGCAGAAGGGTTTTAATAGATGCCATTGACAGGTTCTGAAAGTCACTATCATAATTTAGGACAGTCACACCCTGTGGATGAGACTCCTGTCGAAATATAGTGGCACTTACCCTCACAGTTGTGCGGCTATCAAAGGTAAAGGACTTTATTTGTCCATTCTCCAAAAACACCTTCAGCACATTGGGTATGAGCAGCAGGGAGTCGTCCTTCAGCATTGTCTGAAAGAGATGCAAGGAGAGAGTGGTGGTGAGTTGCTCTTGATGCTGCGCCCCCTTGCGAGCTCTGTCAATAAGGAATCCAGCATCTGTTATGGTCAGCATGTCCTCCATGAATAAAGAAAGAAAAAAAAAAAGCATGAGAGGAAGACATTCACTGCAGACGCGTGTGAGTGGAGGCAAGGTTTCTGCTTTTTACTCAAAGCGCTTGTTTGAAGAAAAGTTATGAAGCACAGCGCAGTCCATTCTCGGAAAAGCCGATTGGCGTCCTCTGTCTATTACCTCTCCTTTTACATCTCACTGGAAAGTTTTTAAGGTACGCCATAAAGGACTATGGACGGTAAAGTTTCTTATTGTGCGTCAGACTGTAGTTTTTTTTTTTTTTTTTTTTAAATGGAGCCGGCAGAAGAAATTTCTTCAAATCTACATCGACACAGGCCTTTTTAAATCTCGTGTTTTGGTTTGTAAAAACAAAATCCAAACTTAATGCATGACAGTTTGTAGATTTAATGCAACAATGCATCCGACATAGCAATCTGTGTCCACAACAGATGCCCAACAGTCTGTTTTGGGGAAACGCAAGCAGTCATTTGAATTTACCAGCTGTTATTTTGGGCATCTTTGGCAGCCTACAGAGTTCCCTGATATTCGGCAAGAGAGGAAGGTGAAGCGTCCCAAAACGTGCCAAGACGTTTACCGCCCTTTTTTATTTTTATTTTTTGCATGCTATACAGTTGACTTTTATCTCTACGATATTTTTTGGGCTAATCCAGAGGAATTTTGTCTTGAAGTAGGCCTGCGCTCAGTTGAGTGTCATTCTAGTTCATGGTAAGGTGGAGTATGACAAGAAACATAGCACGATACTGTTTTTCCTCATCTCTATATTGAGCTTTTAACATATCAATAGCGGCTTGTGCTCTCATCGGTTGAGGCAGAGATGAAGCCGCAATCGTCTTGGTTTAAATCGTTGCGACAATGATGAAACCTCTTTCCACGTCGTGGAGCTTGGGATCAAATCGGATCGATTCCCAAGAGAGCGAGACAATTAGTCGAAATAAGAGAAGACATCCAGAAAATCAAACTGTCATTGACAACAATTGTCCCAAGGTGTAATTAAGGAAATGGTGACATTTACACGATGCTGGTATCATCAGGCTGGTTGAGCCGATAAAAATCAGCTATAATTAACCCTTGTGCCCTGCAGGTACACTTCCTGTACACCTGCATGCGTTGTCGTTGCATTTGTTTTTGCGTGTCGCAAAAACAAATGCATGCCACAGGTTTGAAACCCATGCATGGCATGCATTTGCTTTTGCAACACAACGCATGCAGGTGTACAGGAAGTGTACCTGCAGGGCACAAGGGTTAAAGTTCACGTCGCCTGTCGAACAAACTAATAAAAAAATCTGTTGGGTTTGAGTGATAAGAACCCCAATGCTATGCACCTTATTAAAAAAAAAAAATCCACAAGAATCAGAAATGCTGTAGATTTATTTCTGACATTATGCTTTCTGCATTGTTAGAAAAATGTCCTTGATAAATTAGTGTGAATGTTTAGATATGCCGTCGCTGAGTCACAATTAATTGAGGATTGTAATTCAGGGTCAATATAGCATATCGGAGCAATCCACAAGTACCAACCCAATATTCCCCCTTGACGACATCAGCTCTTTGAAGCGAAACAAAAGCCAAGAGGTCCTTCAAAGTAAATGCGCGGCGTCCATTTTGATGTTTGCGTTTTTTTGAATCAGGCGAGCGATGGTGTGGCCGGTGAGACAATAATCAGAATCAGTTTTGATGCACAGCAGCAACAAGGTGACAACACTTGCCTCACAATATTCGCACAATAACAAATCACCACAAGACAAGCGAGGTCTATGGTGACTTTCGAAGTTGGGGTTGCTTATCTGAGCATTTGAAACTGTCTGAAAAGCAATTTATTCAAGGCTAAACTTCTCACCCAAAAGCTTTCTCTCTGTTACACAGACAAACACACACACACATATTCGCACACGAGAATACACATTTAGTGAAGAGTGGCTAGAGAGTGGGTATTTGCAGATCAAACAAAAAAAATGAGCTGTGGGAGAATGAGGGAAAGGGCAACAATAAGTGATGGCGTGCACATGTTGGCGATGCAAAAAAACTTACTGAGTTTGGATCACTGATGGACACTTGCTCTGAAAAGCGCACTTTAGGCGGGTTACTTCGCAGACGGGCCTTTTTGGCTGCACTTATAAAGGCAGATTTAGGTGACTGTAGATGAGGAAAAAGAGAGAAAGCACAGTTACCCTGAAGGGATGTGAAAGTCATATCGTGAAGGGCCACGATCATAAGCTTTGCTAGTTTGTTGCTGAAATACGAAAACTACAATTATCATCCTGGTTTAAATGTTGAAACTCCTTCGATGGTTGAACTGAGTGAAAAAAAAAATGGAACACCCTTTGAGGCACCAACACCGACAGTGACTGGATTTCATGAAGAATACAAGAATGAGTCATTTACGACCAAATTCGTGGCGATATTACGAAGGAGAACAGTGAGTCAGTCACATGTGCCACTTGGACTCCATGCTCCCTCTTTTCTTTGTATCCATCCATTATTTGAAGAGCTTCTCCTCACGAGGGTCGCAGGCCTGATGGAGCCTGTCCCAGCCGTCTTCAGGCAATAGGCGAGGCGCACCCTGAACTGGTTGCCAGCCGCTCGCGGAGCACACATAAACAAACAACCATTCACGTTCACAATCACACCTCGGTACAATTTGGAGTACCCAACCAACCCGGCATGAATCTTTTTGGAATGTGGCAGGAAAAACCATGCAGGCACGGGCACAACATGCAAAGGAACGCCGAGGCCGGAATTGAACCCTTCACCTCTGCACTGTGAGCCGGACATGTTCACCAGTCTGCACTACGCCGTCCTCTTTTCTTTGTATTTCATGTTTAATGCAGAGAGTGGATTCAACCGCAAAGTTGATGTTTGAATTGAGTTCGTTCCCTTGTTGGGTGGGTGTGACAGTCTTGTCTATATGTTCCCAAGAGTCCCGTGTGTATGTCATACATACAGTATGTGAATGCTATATACGGTCCCCTCCAAAAAGTATTGGAGCAGAAAGGTCATTATCGTTGTTTTTATTGCACTGAAGATGTTAGGATTTCAGCTCAAAAGATGAAGTCCAGTATGCTGTGTTAAAAAACTCAGGGCGGAGGACATTTTGTTTGAAGCCACCCTCTTTCCAAATGACCAAAAATATTGGAACAGCTCTTGAGTTTTTAACACATCATATTGAAAATATTGTGAAATAAAAGCTGGAATCCTGCACTTTTGTCTAGTGTTCATCTTTTGTTCTGAAACCCAAAGGTCTTCAGTATACAACAAAAACAACGGCATTGACCTTGCTGTTTCCATACTTTTAGAGGGGTGCACAGCCATCTCGTTACCTCTGCGTCCCGCGTCCAAGACGCATAATTTTCCCGCGGGATGCACCGTTCCAAATAATGTGTGTTTTTGGGATGCAAGGAATTTCCCTTGTGCGTTGATTTTTTGTAACGACACATTGGCGAAAAGGCACCATAATGGAATGGTGGCTTTAAAGTGTAATATCAAAGTCATTTCTGAATCCTTTTTTTTCTTGCGACCACTCAAAATGTTGAGTGGCGTCAGACCTATCCATACATATATAGTTTCTATTTACTTATTGAGGTTGGTGCCCTCTATGGACAATAAAAGTAATAAAAAGCAGTATTGTGCTATGGGTATAAGTAACTATCATCTGCATATAAGTAAAAAACAAAAACATTAAATTTGGACTATTCAATATGGACAAGTTAGCGCCTTCAACATGTTAATATGTCATGACATCATTTTTGTTTGTTCGTCAATAGCCCTATTTTGGGATGTTTTCCTGCATAAGGGTTACAACAAAACAAAACAAAAAAAATTGCAGTACATCTTTTTTTCCCCGCAACGATCGCAGTTTGAGAATCACCACCATTGTTGTTTTGATCTCGCATTAAGTAATCTCGCGTGACGAGATTTCCGTTCTCGCGAGACGAGATTGGCGAGCTTGGCCTTCACCGTGAGGAAAGCAGACGATTGCCAAGTTGTGTAATGTGTTGTGAACAAGTGTTGTGAAAGTTTATAGCGGAGATATCACAGAGGAAGCAGCTAAAGTTGGATAGTTTTTTGTGATAATAAGTTGACTTTGAGAAAGTCTTGCATCATTGGAAGGAGAGTGAAGAAAGGAGAATTTATGAACTCAAAGACTCAACCATGGGATGAAATAAGAACCTATTTCTCAGCAGATCTTGTATGCCTGAATTATTAAAATTTTTGCAGCATTTGTTTATAAGAAATAAACCTATTATTATATGATATATTATTATATATATGTATATTGTTGTTGTTTGTGTTATTATATTATGCAATTGAATAAGTAGACCATTTCAGAATTCGAAATTTGTGACTCTCTAAATACATCATGTGACTCATACTTTTCTGATCAAATTAAAATGATCACTGGGTGCAGTCTATTTGCAGTATAGGTATGTGATTTTTTTTTGCACCGCGTTCTTCCCCTCAATGAATTCCACAGTGTAATGTCATCCGACCTTATGATAAGATGAAACTTCCGGCTTTGGATTGCAAACACAGCCATCTGCATTTTGACCTCATCATTTTACCAGCTCGAAATGATCAGTTTGTTGAGCAAATTACATTTCTCCATGATGGACGGTTGCTTTTAATGAGCGACCTGGAGCCTTTCGGAGTGCATTGCCAGAAGAGAAATTACCAGTACTCTAATAATTAAGCACCAAATGTGAGGGCGTGCTTGTGAAGACATGCGTGGAAAGAAACGATGAGAGCGAGGTACTTCTACGCACCTGATGAGGCTGCAGCACAGTGAGAACAATGGTGTCTTTGCAGCGTCTATGGGGAGACAACAGAGCGGAGTAGGTTAGGTAACGCCATGTGCAGCACAGTGTTTGGAGAGCTTCGCCACTTGCTATCTGCCATTCCCTTTCTGTCCTTCAGCGATGAAAGGACTGGCTCATCCACCGTTTTGTGTTCATGTGGTCATGTATCAGTCACGGCAAGAAGCACTGTGTTCCCTTCGCCCCCCCCCCCCCTTTTTTTTTTTTTTTTAAACCTGTGTTTCCTTTGACTTTTCAGGGCATCACACTTGGTGCCCTGGCCCTAAACACTCCCACCCTCCCTCCTGGGACAGTAAAGGATGCTACCTTACAAGGTCTATGACTCTCTCCCGGGGCGCGTCGCTCACCGTCTCCTCGTTAATGGCCAAGATCTGATCGCCGGGGAGAAGCTTACCAAAGGAAGGTCCGTCTGCAGATAGATGACAACACGCAACCAGCATACGAAGTTAAACACTGAAATTTAAGCCCTCGTACACAAGCGTCACTCCCATGCGCACTCACGAACCAGCAGAGACGGAGCGAACGATGACGGGCCTCTGGCTGCCTGCAATGAAGCCGAAGCCTTGAGTAGGGTGCCGCTGGATGGTGACTTGTCTGGCTGTGGCAGGACTTAGGGTACCACTGTCCATTCCATCTTGGCTCTCCTCTAACATTGTAGAGCTTAACACACATAACACACAGTGTGACTTTTTAAAGAAGCCCTGACAAATCATTTTTATGGTATCTTCCAATCTTTTCATTAGATGTCCTGGTAGAGTTGGGATGGCGTATACCAAGTAGTTGTACATAGTCACTAGTACGATGCTAAAAAGTCATATTCAAGCCGTTGCGACCATTCCGTGAATAAAGTCAGAATGTCGTGAGCCTAAACCGACATCATACCTGCATTCATATTCGGATCTTTTCAAGTTACACTTGAGTATACATTCCACAAAGAATGAAACCATCGTCAATATGAGCACTTTGATCCAACTCTGCAAATGCTTACGTCAGCTCTTGCGCTGCAGTCATAACGTTCTCAGAACTATAATACCAACTAATAATAACTCATTACTTTGTTCAAATTTCTCAACTGTTCAAATTGGGGCATCTTGTATTAGTCAGCTTATGAGGGTTCACCACAAAAAGTCACCCGCTTGATTTCTTTGGGGCCTTCCGAGGCCCATCGTAATGAAGGTTGGGACCAGCATTGGTGTGTTTGGACAGCTTGGCTGGAGGCTACTGTCCAGGAAGCAAACCCTCACCACCTGTACCTCTACCGTATGCTACCACTGCATCTCTCTTGCGTTAATTACTAAAAAGGAATATGAGTTCTTGTTAAGATCATTTTTGTTTGTTTGAATCTATTGATGGATACTAGGCCTTCAAGAAACCGCGACAAGGCCGTATCCTGCACTATGTCGTGCTTTGCGGGCAAACCGAAACATAAGTGAACACCTGTCACAGGCGAATGGGTGTCCATCCTGGACCTCGGCCATCCCCTGAGAGGAGGGAGCAGCATGGGACAGGTTTGCACTGCAAAGGCCACTCTCTTTTTCAAAATCATTCACCTGTGGGCATATAGACATGAAAAATGACATTGCATATCTTTCTGTAATGGAGGTTTGTTTTTGTTCTTTGAAACGGCAATGTGTTAGGTGATGAATAAATCTAGGATGTAAAAAATGACAACTGGGAACATGTGGTACGCCAGTATCTCTCTAAATCACATTGTGCAAGACCGTACAAGGTTAGAGTGAAAATTTACAGATTTTCTTCTGATACACATGATTAAAGCATCTGACACATGAGAGCTGCCTTAAAAACAGCTCCCATCAAGGACACGAGCTGAGGGAACGCAAATAAAGTATTTAGCACAGAATCAACCAATATCTCTGCCACTGTTGTGAACCACCCGCTCCCTTTTTACAGATGCCTGCGTGGGAGGAAGTAAGAGCATGATTACAGTTGGACTGTGTGTGTGGAGTGTGTATGTGGAATCGGATTGTCTACGGCAGGAAAATGTCACAAAGTGACGGAAATGTGTAAGCGTTTTAGCATCTGACCTGGTTCCAGATGAAATCGGCTGTGACATTAACGCTTTAAAATGGGGAGAAGAGAAAGACCGTGTCAAGATTGCTCAGAGGCATTATGCATGGATGCAAGAGCAAATATTTTTGAGTGCCACCGGCGGACATCAAACTGTCAGTAACTGGAAGCGGAGTCCTTTGGTCAATAGTTTATTGGTTAAAATTCTTGTCACTTATAGTTTGTGCTAACAGTGGCTTACAAGGGACATGGCTCATCTACAATTCCAGTGGCGCATAACTAATCTCTACCTTACGTCTCATGAGAGACCATTTATCTTTGATAAACTTATTTTTAATCCCACGTACATGATGAAAAATCTCTTAGCCATTGTGGGATTTGGAGTGTAATTAGATAATAAACTACTCGACATTCATCTGTCGGTACCTGAGGAGAACAGCAGTGACGAACGTTGACATCCCAGCTGGTGCTGTTGCAGAAAAATGATAATTTTGCTTGACAATGATTACTGCCCCCTCATCTATTATCCACTGTCTATTATTACGTCCATAGGTACTTGACAGTGCAAGTCTACCTACATTCCTTTGCCCTTTTCCTTCTGCCCCTCTAATGAGTTTTAATTGCCATCTGTTCCCCTCTCTAGGTTCTGGAAGGTACCCATCTGGCAGGTCTTCAAAGAGATGCTAAGGATCGCTCACTCATCAGGTGTGTGTGATAACTGTGTGTCACTGTGAATGTCAGTAGCATCTCGACTCAAATCCGAGGAGAAGAGGAGTCTATTTTCTCGACTGCTAGGCCTTGTTAGGACTAGGCCACTCTGAAAATGGTGTCTTTTGGTTTTACAGTCACTACTCTGGACGCAAGCAGTCAGTGAGAGTGGTGGGTCTTCTCTCAGACCAATTACCACCTCTCAAAGGTGTCCCTCAGGGTTCTATACTTGGTCCAACTCTTTTCAGTATTTACATCCGTACAACCCATGCTATAAGTAACTCTCTTGAGAGACAGTTATTTATAATTGTAGCTCCTCCCTCCAGCATGCCCCGCGTATCCTTCAGAGGAGTTTCACAAACATTCAAAAACAATTTACCCTCAATCTCATGATGGCAAACATGTTGCTCAAATGCTCTTTTTGAAAATGAGGACATAAAACAAAAACTGGACTGTAATCTTTAAAGTACAAGCACAATTACAATTTCAGGTACGAACCACCCTAGCTGTTATCATGCTTTACGTTTTGATGGTGCATGCGGCCGCGCAAGGCTCTGTGGCTTAGTTTGCCTAATAAGGTGTCCATCTCCTTTCATAGTAAGGCTCGTTTGCTGTGTGTTTAGCTGGGTTTCCTCCTGGACGTCGAAGGAAACCTGGCATTCTTGAACAAGAATGAACTGTCATTCAAAAACCCTTCACGGATGCCTAAAGGATTCAAAAAAATGCTCATCAGAACTATGTTCAGGTCACATTCGCCCAAAATCTCACATACAACACTGCTTATTAAACGTCATTACGTATAGCATTACGGCACAGTATTGCCGAAGTAATGCTGGAGTCACTGCTAGGTGTACAAATGACTGAAGATCAAACAGAGTAGAGTATGTCTAATCGACATAACTGCCTCATGCATCACCGGCTAAACTGCTTGGTAAGTTTTTACCAACACCTGCCAAAATGAATTTTAGCTTGCATTTGGCTAGTTGGTGGGTGTTAAGATAAGATAAGATAAGAAAACCTTTATTAGTCTCGCAATGGAGAAATTCCCAATTCACAGCAGCAAAGTTATAAAAGGAAGAAGAACAACAACAAAATATAGGAGCTGCTGGAAAGGCAGCCACTCACGCGGCGCCATTTTGAAGTCAAAATAACAAAAATAACACAACACATAGGACACAGACAGTTGTGCAATCTTCACCACTTTTCTGCATACACTTTGTCTGAAGCAGTTATAGATGAAAGAGGAGAGGATCAAAGTGTCCTTTCACCAGTGGATCAGAGACGTCATGCTGAAAATGTGCACACGTCTGCTACAAGCTAAGTTTTGAAAGCAAACATGAAGCTGTAGCGTCCATGGACGAAAAAGAGATTGGCTCACATCTCCTGTCCCATGTAAATCCACTTCAGTTCCAAGCCGCGACTCCCAGTTCCACATCCGCATCGGCGCTCCGCGCTAACGCTCCTTTCTCCTCGTCGTCGGCTCCTCAAGCCTTACATCCATCCAACCGCAGACCGTTCAACAGCACCGATCTCTCCGCTGAACAAAGCGGGGCTGTGAAAAATGCTGCCCATTACAGGCGCAAGACACAAGCGCTGTCCAGCAACGACAGTCAAATGGCGCCGACATTCCTCCCAGTCAAAAACAGTGCTGGTATATCCATGCTCCCGAGAAGGTTAATTTAGAACCCTGAATACAGGTAATATAACAATACTCAAAGGCACATATTCTTCCCAAACTGTGAAAAAGGAGTGCTATTTACACACTCTCAATGTTCTTCCTCTACTCTTCTTATCCCATTATAAGTGGAAAAACATAAATTGCAAGGAGAGCCATGCTGAGCTGAGTAAGTACGATGCTGTGCATAGAGGCTGAAATTAGAGGATGAGGTTTTGCTCCACATCTAGCGACCGTCCTAGACTATTTTGTATGCCACCAGGGCATATAGCAAGTACTTTTACAAATATAGTTTGCTTAGGAGCGTTTTATTGAAGCAGAAATGAAAAGAAATTGCTGTGTGGCTTTATAAACAGTTTAGGTGCATTAAAATTCCTGACTGACTTTTGAGAAGAAGTGAGAGCGCAATGAAGGTTGCCAGGGGACACGGAAGCAAATATATCTACCTGGCAAAAGCAGCATCGTGCAAATGCCAAAAGGGAGGACACTGAAGAACTCTGTCAAGAAATGATCCCCAAGGGCATCAGCAAGTCTGCCCGTTGCTATGACTACAGCTCGGTGTAGCTCATTGAAACTCGTGGGTGGATGAGAATAGCGATGCGGTGGCTGCATCTCAGGGAGAGCTCGCCAGCTGCTTAGTGATCCCACGTAGCCGCTGTGGCCACGTTTCGGCGTCCCCTTGGGCACGGAGGTGAGGGCACCTGGTGCACACTCTGACCTCAAGTGTGCACCAGGCTGCAAATACTCTCCATGGCCTCTGGGTCAGGTAACAATAAATGACCTTCACTTACATTTCTTGCAGGTCTGACAGTTTTATCATCACTAGCTTGAAGGGGCATTGCATAACAACAACAAATAACAGCAGTGTAGAATATGTGATCAGTGGTGACCGTGACAAGGTGACGCTGGAGGCTGCAGTAATCAGTCACTCCATTTGCGAGTCCGTTAATCAGTCTGACACATTATACTTTATGCGTTTGTATGGTGAAGATATTGGCCAAAAATAATTTCCGCCGCAGTCCGTCATCCTTTCATTGCCCTCATCAGGGTGTCGGGTGAGCAGGAGCCTAGCACACCCCGGATTGGTGGTTCAGGGCACATATCGACAAACAACTACAGGTGCAATGATTAATCGACAACTCATCATCAAATTAATCGCTGATTATTGATGATTGATTGTTTAAAGACCTTGTTCAGTTTAAATGTCTCCAAATGTTTGGAAATTAGATTGGAATAGATTCATTGGTCATTTGAATTTTATTCAACCAAATATTGGAATCGACATGGACCCCAAAAAAAGAAAAAAATCATATTGGTCAGGTCCTTATTAAAACACGTAAAAAAATTAATCCGGTTCATTAATTCCTGGCCAAAAAAATTGACAGATTATTTGATTATGTCAGCCATTATTTATAGGCCTACAAACAATCATTCACATTCATTTCAAGGCTAATAAGCTCTCACGGAACAGTGGTCGGGAATCACTGCAGTTTACCACCCACCGTACTGCCTGAATTTGAATGCAAACTGCTAATTAGGTCTGTATTTGGTTGCATTAACACTTAGCCAAAGTTAAGTAGTGGCTGTTGACAGTGCGAGCTACCCAAATATAAATATCATCGGGCCAAACCTTAAAAGCGCTGATCTAAACAGCGTTCTCAAGATCTAAATGAGTCTTTCGATGCACACCCACGACAAACACAATGTGCATGCTTTTTCGAGTCCTTGTTAAAACACATCTTACTGTTTTCACATCACTGCAGTTGAACTGCAATGTTCGAACGAAAAAGGCACAAATATCTGTGAAGAACTGAGGAAATAATGTCAAACATTGATAGTCGTAGCTCACTGTGGATAAAATGGCATCATTAAGTGGAAAGCAACCACCCATAGCTTCTGGTGCTTTTATGGAAAGTGAACAGACTCTAAGCTGAGGCACATTGTTGCTATTATGAATACAAATAGCAGAAAGCTGCAGTGGTCCTATTGTGAAGAACATAATAACTTGGACTATAAATGACAATTGGAGGAAATATCAGGCATGTCTGTTGAAAACAGGCGGTTGCTGTAAGGGCCATCTGCACAGTGTTATACTACAATTTGGACTCTTTATGGCACAAAATACTTCAAAAGTCAAACACAGCTTGGAAATCAAACCATCAATATTTATAACGTCACGCGAGACATCTGCAAATCTTGTCAGACGTCAGCTCAGTGAGCTTCAAAAAGTTTTAGCTTTTGTGTAATGCCTTCATCGTAAGGTACAGTTGATTGGCAAATAGGAACTGTGTCATGAGAACCCTAACATTGGAAATGGAACGTACCAATCAGATGCTTATGCAAATACAATGATTACTGTACACACTTAACTTATTGATTCCATCAATACCATAAAGCGCCACTAGGTGACAGTATTGACTTTGTGCCTCTATCACTGTACGTAGTGACAGTCAGCCAGGCATCTTCAAAAGGTGAGTGTTCCTTTTTGTTTAAAAAAATAAAAATTATATATATATATATATATATATATATATATATATATATATAGAGTCATGATTCTGTTTGTGACCAACAGGTGGCACTGTAGGGCTCCACCTGCAGCTGCACACTTGTTGGTCATTATGTAATTAGTTGTTTAAAAGGACTCCCGGCATGCCCACTCAGGGTCGGGTCATTGTTTGTTTGTTGCTTTCATGTTTGTTCCTGTCATGTTTTTGGGCATGTTTCTGTTATTGATAGTTTTTTGCTTCAGTCATGGTTTTGGTTTGCTACTTTGGATTCTTTTTGTTTTCAGGACTTTGTTTAGGATTTCGTTTTCTCTGTGTTTTTATCAATACAACTCGTCAAGTACAAACCTGCTCTTCCCTCCTTTCTGCTTTTTTGGGGTCCTCCACCACCACGCTACGTGACATTTAAATACATATTTTTTTCTACAGTGACTAATTTCTAAGGCCTAAAAAGATGTTTTACACAATTTGACATCTGAAGAGAACAACTTGGGATGGCAATCAGTGTTACAGAATGGATCGTGTTCTCATGATCCATCCTGTAACGAATGCGGCAATTGTTCGGACTAATTTTCTTGATTGTTTGCTGTCATTGTTTTGTGTAATTTCGGAGAGAAGATCAGTCGATGCCAGGCGATGGATGCATAGTCTTGCTTCCTGAGTCATTTACACACTTGCCATTTTAATGGAAAAGCTGCACTTGAATTGTTGTAGTATGAAAATTAATCATGTCAAATTCAGAAAGGTGTAAGTAGTGTAATTACAAACTGCAAGCAATTAGGGCAACGAGATTTTCTTTGATGTTCGTGAGGACTTGGTCAAGGTCTCCGGATTTAATTTCTTGATCTGGAATCCATCCAGACAGAGAGTAACCTCAATTACATTGCTGGACTGAGCAATAATGGTGGGACGCACGAACAATTCACAGAGGAATGGCGATACTGTGGAGGGTGTAATTTCCCCCAGGAGTGCTCCCAACGACATCACCAATGAAGCTAACTTTTCTTTAAATGTCGCTAAACTGCAGAGAGTGCGACATTTGCTCCTATCCTGATTCCGATTTCTTTCTTTCTTTCTCATGTTCATCACACTTTTTATGATTTGTCTCATCAAATTCATGAACAAATGAGAAAGAAATTGATTGAATATATGTAATAGTCTGGACAAGGTTTCAAGGCATCATTGCAAGGCTTTGGAACAGTGACATGAAAAAGGATGAGGCAAAACATGCTAACCATTAGTGAGTACACTGTGCTGCACAAATTGAACTAAAGAATAGTAAAGTGCTGTAATAATAAGTAGTTGTAAACAGCCTCAACAGTAATTAGTCTCCGCTCTCTGCCACCGACAAATAAAATATTATGGCTGAGACTGTCGCATCAGACAAACTGAAGAAGCCCGTGTTGCATATCAATGTGTTCCATCCATTCACAGAGATGTCCTCGCGGACAATCGCGAAAGGTTGCCAACATTTTGCATCATGGAGAAAATCCCCGAATCTGCAAAAAATCCTTTTAACATGATGGAAGAGGATACGCGATTATCTCTCTGGTAAAATGGGCCCCTTTTTGGACAAAGACGATGCCTTTCAAACGTCAGGCCTCTTGGAGCCCAATAGCGGATGTGTCAATCTGGCAAAATAACCACTGACTGCAGGTTTCAGTTTGCGAAAAACAAACCTATTCAAAATATACTTTTTTCCTACTTCTCTTTGCGAGGATTTGAAGTTTTAAGAAGATGGGTGGGGGGGGGGGGGCGTTCAATAGAAACCGGTTTGTCTAATCCTCTTTTTTTAGGGACACACCCGTAGGGCAATTTAACCACTTCACTATGTTAGGAATTTGATGGCTGTACATAGTCGCTATATAATACTGGCCTGTGGCTACTGGTGGAATTGACACGCTCCGTGTGAAGAATATCTTGAACCAGGAAGATCAGTGCACATCTTATTCTTGTGTGCGACTGTGTTTTTCTGCCAGATAACCTGGCGCCACGCATGCTCCACTTGACACAAATGGCCTCCCCCGCAAGGCCACACGGTATTTAGTTATGTGCTTCCTGCAACCCGGATGCGTTCGCTGGTTCTTTTCCTCTCTCCATCATTCGCTCTCTCCTGGGCAATCCGTTTTCTTCTCTCAACATTTACTGCCCGGAAGCTAAATGTAATGAGCATCTTTGTTTCAAAGACGTGTCAAACAATTAACACTGTCTTTTTCCTTTTTACGATCATTGCGTTGCGCTCTTGTGTACCAACATTGTCCCATCAGATTGCATTACTTGTGATGTCACATGCAAATGGTGAATCGTTTTCTTGTTTACAAAGATGCTCCTGTTCTGATTTTGACTTTCATCAAGTAAACATAGGTCCAGAACAAGTTGACACAAATAAAAACAAAACAAAACATATTACTAAGGGAGAAATAAAAGCTTTGCGACATGACATTATCTTTTCTACTTATCTAAAGAATGTGTTGTAATATGGGCATGGTTCCATTCTGGAATGTGTAAGAGGATAATTAAAGCAATATTTTACAGTGACTCACGAAAACAGGTCAACAAAAGGTCAGCAAGTTTTTGCTTGTCATATAAACGTGGCCATTATAATGGCCATATTCTAATCAAATGAACTGATGAAAGATTGAAATATCAGTCTCTTTTTATTTTAACCCTTGTGCCCTGCAGGTACACTTCCTGTACACCTGCATGCGTTGTGTTGCAAAAGCAAATGCATGCCATGCATGGGTTTCAAACCTGTGGCATGCATTTGTTTTTGCGACACAACGCATGCAGGTGTACAGGAAGTGTACCTGCAGGGCACAAGGGTTAATGTTGCTGTACTGTGTGCAAGCCCCATTTTACAGTGGGAGAAAAAAAAAAGCAAGAGAGTAGTACAGTCATTGTAACCCAAAAAAGTAAATGACAATATCATTGATATATTTTGTGCCAGAATGAGGTCACTAACATGCGCTAAAAACAATTACAAAACACCAAAACAATCTTGGTTATGTTCTGTCTTGTCTGTGTTTTCTTTTCAGCTTTCAATCCCGTGCATGTATTCCAGTATGTGTTTGTGTCTTGCATCAATAGAGGCTCCAAAGTTAAGAAGGACATGAGAAAGGTAATGGGTTTTGGAGTGGATATGAATTGTGCAGACAGATGTTTACAACATTGGGGACAACACCAGCACTGCCACACAATTTCCATTAGATGCCCAATGCAGACAAAGAAAACAAAGTCCCTACAAGTCTCAGGACGGCGAAGTTTTGTTGAAGCACCTCATCCTGTGACTCTGACCTCAACTGATCTTCTTGCAAAAAAACTTTTCCTTTTCTCAAAGTCACCTTGTTTTGTTAGCAAATAGACTGAATGATCGGGGGTGACGGACACGTCAAATCCTACAAGTATCCTCTCCCTCAGAATCTAATAATTGCTTTCATTTCCCACTTTTTTGTGCAACAATCACCCTGCAAAATACTTTTGTCTAGTTTTTTCCTTGGTACATTAGTGGGCCACCGGCAATTCAGACAGGACTCATACAATGAATTCTACAGTACGCTCTCTTGAACTCACTTGAGTATTTTTTTTTTAACTTCTTATTTCACTTCCACAGCCCATTAATTCAAATCCCACTGACAGCAAACGTCCTAATCTAAAAATAGCTAGTTGGTGTAGCAACATAGACTGACAAATGTACTTATTTTTTTACTGGTTATGTTTGCCTGGCAGGATTCGAAGTGCATATTCTTCGCTTCGCCCAACTTGCCTCACCTCCGTGTCACCACAGAAGCATATATCTAACTATCTTACGAGGTACAAGTGATAGCATAATATTTCTGGTTTGATCTCCATGGAAGATGATGACACCATCTGCTTCTTGAATGATGATAAAAGGCCAGTCTACCTGACCAAAATGTCAATGGGTTGCCCTTGACTTCTGTCAATGCCCAGGGTCTTCCCTGCATTATAAATATGATCACTACGCTCCATGATCTTCAGCACAATACTGAAGTGAATATCTGTCTTTCCTTGGAAGCTAAAGATCTCTAAAACCCTTTTCCCACTGAAACTAGTGGACAGTAGTGATCCATGGCGACACGTAACCAATTGGCATATTGTCCCTTTCCTATTGATCAACAGAAGGCGAGTCTGCCCCCCCTTCCACCACTTTGCGTCTGGTTACGTCACCACGCTGTGATTGCATAGATGACAGTGTGACAGATTTCTTGGTGGTAAACAAAGCAACATGGAAGCAAGTGTTCTTTCTTTTATCATGCTTTTTACCGTCCTCAAAATGGTCAAAAAGCAGCAGAGGATCAACTCTTTGCTACTACTGAGACAACGTCAATGACGTGAATTTTTGGCCGAAATTGAAAGGAGAACGCATCATGTACCGCCCTATGTTATCACGTAATTACCGGGCAGCTCCCGTTTCAGGCTTTCAAACTGCAAGCGATACGGAGCGGAGGCGATCACAACCCGCCTTTCATGGCGTGTTGGTGGACACGGATGGACACTGGCCAGTGAGCCTTTCCCACTGCCCAAAAATGAGTGTTTACCCGTGGTTTTGCGGCAGACGGAAAGGGGTATAATAGAGCTCTGCTGTCTCTGCACATGTCAAGTGGTTATTGTGGAAAGAGGAAAGATTTCCAGTGTCCCCTACCTGCTGAGACTTCACTCTCCACATATTTCGGCAATCTTGACATTAATCGGACCGTTGATAGTGCTCAACACTGCCGCTTATGTAATGCGTCTGTATGTAATGATGTCAGCCCTAAAATTACAACATGAACATTTAATGTTGTTTTTTGTGAAAATTGGCCCATCCAGGCCAAATAGTCCCTTTTAGTGCCGGAATATGTTGTTCACCCCTAGTCAAATGCTTGGGCCACAATATAATGATATATTAGATGCTGTTTTGAGCACTGTTGAATTTTACCAGCAAACAAATGCTTGATTCTTTTGCTTCTCTCTCCAGTTTCGTACACGACTGTTAAAATATGCAAAAAAAAAAAAAAAGAAGAAATACAGTTTGCTCCCTCATACACATACTGTACATCATCCATCCATCCATTTTCTAATCCGCTTAGCCTCACGAGGGTCGGGGGTACATCAGTCATATGATCACATCCACA
>CAAKHF010017748.1:8939-20032 GCA_901007745.1 Hippocampus kuda | reverse complement strand
GGGGGGGGGGGGGGGGGGGGGGGGGGGGGGGGGGGACATTTATGGCGGGCCTCGTAAAAAGAAGGCAATTGTGTTAATTTGTGTAAAGCTGTCGGCACCACAAAAGCCTCTCTAAGCACGACCAAATTAGAATGAGACAGTCCTTGATTGTCATTGCTGCCTTGTGTCACATTAATTTGCGGCAAAACATTAGCCGGCGCTGCACTTAAACGGCAATTTATATCATTTAATTTTTTACGGCGGAGCCGCAGCGCATCCCTCACTTAAATGTGACTTTTTGACAGCTCGTTCCACCGCTAATTCGTCCCCAATCTCTTAATTACCTGCTTGCAATCATGTAAGAAACTGCGGGGAGAAAACAGGAGAGTGCAACTCAGACATAGACCATATTTTTTAAGTGTGTACAGTATATTTTTTTCTTTTTTAATCACTTTCAAGAAGTACTTCAAAAGGAATTTCTTACGGTGATACAACATGGAAATGCTTCAATAAATCAACTTCACGGCATAATCTTTTCATTATTGCCTGACATTTATATTCTTTAGTAACATTTTTTGTAAAAATTTGGAATACAGAAGCTATCGCACCTCAACCCAATTGATCAAATCTATTTGATCAATTGGGTTTAATATGATATGTAACAGGGCTCGGGTAACAACCAATCATGGATCATCTTCAGAAAACAGGTGAGCTGTGATTGTTGTGTTGTGTTGTGTTGTGTTGTTGTTTTTGTCTTTTGTTTTGTCAAATGTCACATTAACCCAATTACAATAAGAAACAAACTATCATTTATAATAATAATAATAATACATTTTATTTGTGGGCGCCTTTCTAAGCACTCAAGGACACCTTACAACATGCAGTTGAAAACACAAATACAATGTTAAAAACAACATCAATTAAAATAAGATAAAATACCAATTTACCATGCTACACCTCGCAAAAAAAAGTTAAAAAACAAAAACAAAAAAGAAAAACAGGTATTAAAGTTTTAAAAATAAAAACACAAACAAAATATTGTGGCCTTTAACATAAAAAAAATTTTAAATTGTCAAATTACGAATGTTTCCTTCAGTTGATAGATTTGTATGTGGTTAAGGCTGGAAACAACCGGGGAAAAAATCAGTTACTGGGTTGATATTTCTAATCAAGTTACGATTCTCAAAGTTACAAACAGTGGTGGAAAAAAACAACAACTGTGAAATATTAAGTATTGCGCATTTGACTGTGTGCCAGTTTGGGCGTGTTGTGTTGAAGGAGCAGAAGGTTTGGGCCAGATAGCGGATTCCTGAGGTGGGATCGAGTGCCCCCTTCACAAGGAAGCATGCGGGATTATTAATGGGCCAATTAGCATCCAGTTTTTGTGCCACCCTCATCCACAGGGGCTGCTGTGACCATTAATGAATAATTTAGTAGCCTTTATGTAAATTATGACGGGGGGGGGGTGAAGTCATCACAATCCCAAGTTACTATTATTTCATATATGACGAAGTACAAGGATGAGACTCACATTTGTCATCAGTGGGGCGATTGCCTTCACAAACAATAACCTTACCGAAATATCAATTTATATCCATGATAAGTTAATAAATTCATATCAAGCAGTCGCATCAATCTTGGTATGTTGAAGCTCCACTTCTTGAGGACCCCTCCTCTAAATATCCTATAACAGTCAAAAGTGTCTTTTCCAAAATATCCCGACTGTTCTCCCCCCCCTCCCCCCCTCCCCACTCCTTTCAGTCATTGAGTGGGGGGGCTGTCTCACAAATGCCAATGAAAATACACCAAAAAAACCAACATGCCCAGACTGGGTCAGATTACTTGAATTATTTTCCTCTTTGAAACATAAAGCATGTCACAGGACAAAAAAAGGAAAAAAAACAACAAAAAAAAAAGACTTGACCACCCGCCCCCTCAAAAAAACCCCAAGAGACATCTGCAGACCGACACTTTGACTGAGTCGCTGTCAACATCCGACACATTACAGACACCATATTGTTTTGTTTTTTTCTAAATACACGACATCCTTCCCATAAAGGCCAAAATACGAAGGGATCAGATAAGCATCTGGCTGACACTTTTTTTTTTATCACGATCTCCAAAATGTGACCTAAAAAAGGTTTTTTTTTGGGGGGGGGGGCTTTTAGGTCATGACTATGATCCTTATTTTCCTACTCGAAAGTTTGAAAGGCCACTAACGGGTCTTTGTGAAATGTTTCTACGCCTGCTTATGGTTTGTGGCTTTTTCATAGTCCACGCCGAGCGCGATTTACCTTAAGGAAGTGAGCCCAAACACTTTTGGCTCCACAAATCCATCCGAAAGCCACCTAACAAGTCGATGCGCTCATTTGCATGCAAATGCATGCGCACGTTTGATGCATAATTGGTTGCACATGCTTCGTGCGGTGTTGTCAGCGCTACAAATGTTTTTGGTTTTGGATCGATTACAGAAAGATAACGCAAACACGGATCAGGTGTGTATACAGAAAACATGTTTTATTACGTCCTGTTTAGGAAGGGGCGCCTCGGGTTTACTACACAGTTCCATTCTTGGCGTACCGTTTTTCCCTCCATAATTTATTATTTGTAAATTCTCCTATTCCCCCCCGCTGCCTCCCTCCCCCACCATTATTTGCTGACAAACTCACTTGTTTGTGGTCATAATATTGCTTTGGTACCATCTTGTGGCATCTCGTTGCCAAGAAACTATGTTCAGGTGAGGGGAGGAGATTCATTAAGTCAGGCTATCGCCCTTTTCGAACAGAAAAGTAGCGCATTGACACCACAGGATCCCACACAAATTGTGTGTGTATGTGTGTTGCTTTACATGCATTACCGCCACCTACAGGATTGGAAGGGAAGAACAACAACCAGCAGATCAAAACCGAGTCAAGTTCATGCTGAGGGTCATTCGGGTCTTGACGAGCTCTCCACTGAGTCTGGTTTTTGATTTTATGATGATGAAACAGCGCGATTTAGGGGGAGTAAGGACTGAGACCTGCCGTGAGGAGCGAAAATCTGCAGGTAAGCGACGCCCACCTTGCTTGGCACAAAGATAGCACCAGATGGCCCCAAAACAATATTTTGTTACTAGACATGGCTTTAGGCTGAACACAAAAACAGCAAATAGGTGAGTTGTTCAGTCAACACCAAAGTTTACAAAAGTCAAACTCAGGGACGAGGCCAATTTGAGAATGCCAAACCGCATACATGTTGGGGGTCACTGTATTTAAATTGAAATAACCAAAATCCCCGTCATAATTCGTAAATTGTCATCATTAAGTACAACTGTGCCACCCCCAACCCCCTTTCTGACTTTTCCTTCCTGGTCAGCCTTCATTTTTTTTCACCCCCCCCCCCCGCACCCTTTTTTGCTCTTTCTTCCAGTCATTTGATCCTCGGGATCAACTCCCTTGGACTCGCTCCGGCCCGAAGGTTGACAAGCGCTCTGATTAAAGGGCTTATTAACTCGCTGTAAACGAGAAGCCGACTGTCATCCAGGGAAGCCCGGACCGAGGGGCCCGCCTCGACATGGACATGAGGGGGGTGGTGACGTAAGGAAGGAGAACCTCGGAGCAGCCGTTTGGTTTATTCACATGCGAGAACCGCAGATGGGCCTTGGGGGGAAGGGGGAGGGGTTCAGACCCCCACCTTCCACCTTCCAACCCGCTTTGCTAATTAGACAGGTCAAAATTGCAAAAGTTGCGGCCGTGGGTCAACGGCGGCAGTCACGGGCAACTCGAAACCCGAAACCAAACCTTCCACCGCCTTCATCCGCTCGAAGAGGAGACTCGTGTGGAAAAGAATCCCAAAGAGCAGTGATTGGAGCGGTATCTCGTCAAAACAAACACGTCACGTCGGGCCGGGGTGAGCTAAGTGGTCTCATTTACGGCACAAGACAAGCAAGTAAACAACGCTGATTGGGAAGTAAATGGGCAAATCTAATGGCACTGACTCAATGCTTTGGTTTGGTTTCATTTCGGGGTTGAAGAAGGTGACAGACACTGATGGAAATGCTGTACATCTAGAACATAAACGGAAACACCGACACAGAGCTATGATTTGACGGAGGCGACGTAGCCTAAATTGCACCACTTTCCACATTTGCCAATATTCCCACAAGAAAATCAGATTAATGAATACATTGAATAAATTTTCTTCAAATAAAACATTTCTTTAAGAAGAAGTCAACACCACAATTTTCTCTAACGTAAAATGTTCTTTGCGCCTCCGCTGTGCTAGCACTGCAGCTACCGCTTAGCTTGTGCCTTTGACGTTCTTGACTTACTTAAAAAAGTTCAACAGAAGCCAAAACAACTAACGCGACTTGTCCGTCGAACGGACGCCGAGATAAGGACAAAGTTGAAAGAGAAGAAGAAGAAGAAAAGCGTTTATCCGGGAGGATTGAAGGGAAGGACAACATTAGCGAGCCGGCATGTCAGCAGCAGTAGATCAGCGCATTTCTCAGGCTCTCCGTCCGTGATGTCACCAAAGAAGACGAGCGAAATAGCGGGACGGGGAGGAGGGTGGGCTCGTAAAAGGCGGTAAACATGTCCTCCCTCTGCCGCACGACGATCCTCCTCTGGCGAGCGCCGTCTGACATTAGCCAGATCACCGCCAGCGCCTCGCCTACGCCGCCCTGTTCCCATTGCGCGGCGGTGAAGAGGAGATTAGCGTGGCGCTAACGGGGAGTGCTACTGACATTCACTCAGTCGGCGCGTCAGTCCATCTTGCGGTGGTTTACCTCAACTCACACGTGCGTCCCGGCGGAGCGCGCAGAGAATCTGGTGGGATTGACATTTATGCGCCAGCTTAGATAAAAGGGGAACGCAAACAGACGTCACATGACGCTTCATTATGGATGGCCGCCGCTGTGAGCGCTCGGGGAAGCGTGGGAAGAAATGTGGGAGCTACTTTCGCTTTCTATATCATAACGTAGATCCACGTATACAGGAGTAGCTTACAAGAGCTCAATTCAGTGAGTTCTAGAGCTTTTCCTTTGGCTGGTGAAATGTGTCCTTCTCACACAGAGAAGTGAAATGTTTTTGAGTAGTGTTGATATTTTATTTGATTATTAATTGTAAGGGGAAAATGTGGTGAATATTTTTTCTGTTGTTCATTATTTATTTTAAAAAAAATTATGCTCATGGCTTGCTAGCTTGGCTGGCCAAAGATTCACCATTTTCAAGTACAACAATGTTCAAGCCCAAAAGGTAAAGAAAAGCTGCAGCGTTAGCTTCTAATAAGCGGCTCATACTTTGGCAACACGACAGTAGGAGAGTATTTTTAATGTGGCAATGTATCTGCTGCATGCGCCACAGCCACATATCCACCATACTCACGGACAAGTATAATTTGGAGATGAAGTGCTGCCTCCACAAATGAAAATACAGTGGTGATGTGACTGGTTTTGGAGGACATGAGCTGATTTTGTTTTTGTTTCAAGCAAAAAAATTGTAATGACGACTTCATGATGTAGAAAACTTCACAATAGGCTGCAAGTAGTAAAAATGTTGTCGCAAGCTTAATGCTAACACAATGCAACACGCCATCGAAGGCATCAGTATAGCCGTAGTTATAACCCTTTAACAATGGCTATTTGACCATAAATGACCAGTAACATTTGAATATAGCAAATAAAGCAAGAGTGACAAGTATGTATTCTTTATCCTCTGCGTAAAAAAAAAAAAAAAACTACTAATATTACTGCTGCTCAGTTGGGCAACTCTTTCGTATATGTCTAGAACGGATTAATGGCCTTTGCATTCAATACAATGGAGAAAGATGCTTTGAGTAAGAAGATTTTGCGTTACGTATTAAACTTGTGAGTGAAGACATCACGTGAAAAGCAGACAACAACCTGGACTATAAAGAGACAGACACACATTCACACTCACATTGTCACAGAGTGAGAAGTGAACCCTCACAAGTCATGCGAGTGAATCACTACACAATCATTGTTGTGACAGGGGAGCCGGGCTGCCATTCAAAGGTATGGAAATATGGTTTGCGTCATATTAATATGCCATGTGTCCATTCACACTTCAGCCTGGCCTTTGTGGTTTGCTGTGTTTCAACAGCTGCAAAGTGCACCAAATGCCCCCAAGGGAGAAAAGTCGTTTCAAGTATGACATGCATTCGCAAAAGACAGAAGGTATCCGCTTCACGACTGAGCAATGCGTGGTTGTAGATGACCCCGCCAAGTGCAGTACAGTGCGTAATTTGGAGGCGGACCTAAATTTGGGGGTCTTTAAAGTCGCACCAAAAATAACTAAAATATATATATATATATACACACACTGAGGAGTTTCGACGATGATGGTTTTATCATGGTGACAGCGTGACCATGAAACAAACTAACTCGCCATGCGCCGGGAAAGGCTGATTGGAAACGACAACACTGTGTTGTGGTGTCTACCAATGAGGGTTGAGCATGTGCTATAGCTTCTCAGCGTCAAGAGTCAGAACCATCGCTCGTCTTGTCTTGAACCTTCAACACCAGTAATGGGGAAACCCTTTTTTTCCCCCCCTCTGAAGGCACAACACATGACTTACAAAGCGTGCAACTTATAATACAATAGCCCCGTGTATATGTGTTCACTGTGTGTGTGTGTGTGTGTGTGTGTGTGTGTGTGTGTGTGTGTGTGTGTGTGTGTGTGTGTGTGTGTGGTTTGTTGGTCTGTCAGCGCCACGACGAGAGCAGCACGCCTTAAAGTATGCATGCATATATGAGAGCTGGGATATCGGGAGCAGAAAATGTGAGATGTGTAGAGTTTTACTACTTTGGACAGGAATGGTAGCCCCTCGTTTACCCCGGGAACATTCTTTGAATTACTACGGATCAGTGCCTGGTTTGATGGCCCAGAATTACACCCAAAACACAAATAATGCAAGGCAAATAGATCATTGTATCTTCAATCATCTTTCTCTTTTGAAATGTATGGCAGGGCCATTTAATTACCTTCATTAAAAAATCCCTGCCACCAATCCCCCGTAAAATGTTGCTGGTTTGTTTTTAATCCAAGAAAATTAGCAGTACTTTATCAAAACGTGGAGTGATTACAAAATGAAAAAGAACGTAAACCATTAAATTAGTGTGCAAACAGATGTTGCTTAAAGGGTTGAAACCGCAACTGTCGTGGCTAACTGTTAGCATGTCAATGGCGCTTTGCTTTATATGTTAGCAGCGGCCGTTCTCAACAAAGACCGCTCGCTGCGGCTGTGTTTCCAAACGGAAGAAAAAGAAGACGTGCGCAGTGTATCTGTTGCAGCAGTCATAATTTACGCTGGATTAGTTTTATTGCCCGGCGAGCAGCGCTCGCAGCTCGGAAAACAAGCTGCCGTTTGGCATGATGGCGACGGTAGCGACGACGACGACGCCGACGCCATGTGTAATCCTTTACTCTGAGAGTCTTTTAATGGCTTCTCCAGATTGGACCTTAATTAGCTGTTAATCATCTCGGGCTCATAACCGCAAGTGGAGACAGCGGGTTGGAGTGTGTATATGCATGTGTGTGTGTGTGTGTGACTAAATCCGTGTTGCGGTGAGGCCATTAGCGGGCCCGGCAGCCCAAGTGAGCCAAACAGCCCATTAAGTCCTTCACTCTTCCGTCTTAGCTCAGTGCCGCGCTCATCCCTCTCGCGACGGTGCCAGCTGACACCCTGAAATGCCAGCGATCTGTCACAAGAGCAAGCCTGTCCACCCACGCAGCCGTACCTCAAGCTCATCCTTTGGCACCATTTGGGCTTTCCCTTTTTTTTTTTTTCTCCATTGAAACCAGGCCACCCTCTTTTTGGGGTCCATGAGGGTTGAGCTTTTTTTTTCATGTTGCTCGTATGTTCATATGATGAGTGAAACCTCTGCTTTTGTCATTCTTTGGTTTGGGAGGCCACTTTGAGATATTTTTCAACACTGAGTAGTTGTTGGTACCCCTCTGTTAATAAAAGATAAACCCACAGTGCTCACAGACATAACTTCAATCTGACAAAGGTAAACTTCTTAGCGATGGAAGGTGGTCAACCCCTTTTTCATTTACTTACTCTGGTTTGTGTTTCGTGTGGTACACACCACGCCACCAAACAGCACGACGACTACTTGCTGCATTACAGAATGAATGACTGATTACGCTTGACCTCATTTGTAATGCCAATTAGATGACGCACCTTAGTTGAACATGACAATAATTTTTGCCTTGGCCTGTTTGATGATTTTTTTTTTTTTTCAAATTTGGACCACAATTCAAATCAATATCCGATTTTCATTGGTTAATGTTCATTAAATTTGATTCATTATCACTTTTATTAACCGAATATGCACATCTTCTTTATCAGCTTTATCGCATGTACTCGCTTACGGGGCCCACCAATTTTAGGTCTTTTCACTCTGGAAAAAGAGTGTGGATTTGCGAGAATTTGACATGGGGCTACAGTGCCGAACGCCGATAGTGACGAATCCTTTCAGTAACATGAAAAGAACGCCACAGTTGAGCAGTCTGTGTTTGGACAGGCTTATCATCATCAAGGCCGTCCGCCTCCAAAGGATGCAGCCAATTTGGAATATATTGTACGGACCTGAAACTACATGACCGGGAACATACAGCCTAACAAAAAAATAAATAAAAATTGAAAGAACCCCAATCCTAAAAATAAAAAGGATATTTCTATAAATATGATGTATTCTATAAATTATTTGTATTTTAAATATGAAAGCACTTTTGGGCCTAGAGACGTAGAAAAATACAACATAAAAGGCATGCAGATGGACCCACAAAAAAAAAAAAAGACATGATGCATGATTAATGATCGGGGTCTGGTCATATTAAGCGGTTGGTTAGCCGGTCCCAGTGGCCACAGTCATTCAAAAGGCTGAAACGCCTGCTCGGAGACGGCCAGAATGTACACCGTCAGGAAATAACAATGTCATTTTGAGTTACCAGTGAATTCATTCTAATTATGTGCCTGGGCGCAAAGGGAACCTTTTGTCGGAAAGCGAGCGGCAAGGCTTACCTGTCGATTGATTCGCACAAACTCCTCCGGGGTCTTGGCCCAGGGGGGCAGCTCCACGTCCGAGACCGCCGTGCCGTCTTCCATCACTCCCAGGTTGTACGTGTTGGCGTTGACAAACATCTCAGGGAGGTAGTAGAACTCCGGAATCAGCTCCTGCACCGTGAACAAAACAATTGAGATCTTAGAACAACACCAAGTGTGAGCTGGGAACATTCTAGATTAAAACGTGGATTTCTTGAGTCTTTTTTGTGGGTTTCCTCATCATAGACATGCCGACCAAATTTTAATGTTGCCAAAGAAAATTGGCCTGAGAGGCTGACTATTCCCTTATGAACGTTTCCGTTGAAACAACTTCAAAATGTTCAAGGTCCACTCTGCCATGCTCGGCTCAGAAACCATGACGAAAATTAAAATCCTTCGCGAGTCGTCATAACCCATCTGTCTTTTAAATATATATCGATCAAATGTGGTGGAAATCGGGCAAAATTTACAAGATCCCCTGGAAGTTGATCCAAAAATGTTCACTTCATATCAAAACGGCAGACTTCCTCTTATTTGTCCTTGGGAATTTTTTTGGTGGGTCTCCTCATGACGGAGCAGCCAGCAGAGTATGACGGCTTTATTTGCCTGTCTCAACCAACACAACATATTCTCCGCACGTACGACGGCGAGACGCGATCCGGTTATGACAGCGAAGACGCGAGCCCTTCCCCAACGCTAACAAAGCGGAACTTGTAGCATAATGAGCGTAAACAAGTGCAGACAAAGCTGCCCTCGGGGTTCCGAGCGCGTGTTATTGTTAGAGACCATGCTTCTCCAATTAAGGCACCGCGAAAGAACCACAATGCCTCATTGCTTGGCCCACGACGTGTAAACAACTGCGATGATTAAGGTGGAAGTTGTACAGAACCATGCGGTGAACTGTGAACATTAAAAAAGATTACATTTCATCTTTACTTTTTTTTTTGGCTGCTTTTCATGCTACACCCAGACACGGCGAGTCATTATTGAAAAGAAAAAAAAATGGATACAAATAGTCAGAATATCAAAATTGGAATCTTCTTTGATGCTACTTATTTTTTGGTAAAATTAATGGAGGGGGACAGAGTATCAATTACGTTTCACTTTTTGACTGGTCATCTACTTGAAATAGCTAGACCAAGTTTAGTGCGATGCATTTTGGACGAACAGAGCCAAGACAACTCAACTCAAATGTTTTAAGCACTTGGAGACAAATCCATTGAGCTTCAGAATGGTAGTTTTCACATTAGTTGCACTTTAAATAATGAAAATATCCACAACTCAAAATCTAAAACATTTTGACGGCAAAAAAAAAAAAAAAAAAAGAAGAATTTAGCAGTTTTCCAGGGATTTCAGCTCTTGAGCAACTATTTTTAAATAATAAACCCTGGCTTGGTGCTTTTTGGTTTTTATTTTTAGGCTTTCCTTTACACTGTCAACACAAGTAAAAGTGCAACTTTCATCTTTTCTCAGCTTCCAACACAACACCACCAAATTGTTTTTCAGGCTTAAGGACGTTCTCTGTGTATCATGTTGGTTACACCTCTCACTAAACTCAGTCAACGGCATCCATTACAGGCAAAACCATGCACATATCTGCTAATAAAAGCTCAAACGTTAATCTCTTGTGTCTTACGAACCCAAATGTTTGTGGAGAAGACCTCACCGTTCCAATACTTTTGGAGGCGAGTGTATAAAAGGGGCAATGAGATCTCCAAGCAACACAGACAAATGTCGATGTAGTGCAAAGACCTCATCAAATGAGCAAGCAAACACAAGGGCTCTAAAAACAACACGGCGCTTCCTCTCACTTGTGAAATGTCTTCACTGCGCAAAAAAATGACCTCCGACTTAAAAAAAAAAAAAAAAAAGGCCCCACTCTTAACGAGACCCCGGGCTCATGGGGGTTCAGCGGCTGCTGTAAAAGCGGGCAGACAGACACACACACACACACACACACACACACACACACACACACACACACACACACACACACACACACACACACACACACACACACACACACAAAGTACACCGCTGACGAAATACACACAGAGCAGCAAAAG
>CAAKHF010017743.1:0-10792 GCA_901007745.1 Hippocampus kuda | reverse complement strand
TAGGCAGGGGACACCCTGAATTGGTTGCCAGCCAATCGCAGGGCACACAGAGACAAACAACCATGCACGCTCGCACTCACACCTAGGGACAATTTAGAGTGTTCAATCCGCCTGCCATGCATGTTTTTGGAATATGGGGGGAAACCGGAGTACCCGCAGAAAACCCACGTTGGCATGGGGAGAACATGCAAACTCGACACAGGAAGGCCAAAGCCGGAATCGAACCCTACACCTCTGCACTGTTAGGCCAACGCACTAACCAGTCGACCACCCGGCGTGATATAAAATGGCCTAAATCGTGATAGAAGATCTTTTTTCCATAACGTCCAGCACTACTCCCTGCTAGCATGTGTTTGTGTGTGTGCAGGCATGTGTGTGTCCTGAATGTGTTCATGCTGGTATGTGTGGAAGCCTACCGAGTGCGTGCGGAGCACAGCGATGATCTTGGCCAAGGCCATATTCCACAGTTCATCAGTGAAAGCTTTGGTCACCAACCCTTGAGTGGCATGGAGGATATGGTCCTCCACAACAAAAAACCTGATTATGCAATACAAATTAAAAGTCCTGAAATGGCATGCCAATTTCTTTTAATATGATCAACATGGCATCTGATCATACATTTTGAGGTTTAACAGAAAATGAAACATGAAACGTACAAAACATGTTGTAATTTCCAAGGGGTGGGGTGGGACATCTTACCCTACAATCTGATTGAAGTATCTTCTGTAGCCCTCCACTGTTTCATGCTAGAAACAGAGAAACGTTAGGTTGATACACATTTAGAAATTATTCATTCATTCATCTTCCGAACCGCTTTATCCTCACTAGGGTCGCGGGGGGTGCTGGAGCCTATCCCAGCTGTCTTCGGGCAGTAGGCGGGGGACACCCTGAATTGGTTGCCAGCCAATCGCAGGGCACACAGAGACAAACAACCATGCACGCTCGCACTCACACCTAGGGACAATTTAGAGTGTTCAATCCGCCTGCCATGCATGTTTTTGGAATATGGGGGGAAACCGGAGTACCCGGAGAAAACCCACGCAAGCCCCGGGAGAATATGCAAACTCCACACAGGCAGGCCGGAGCTGGAAATTTCATTTATATATATATATATATATATATATATATATATATAGATAGATAGATAGATAGATAGATAGATAGATAGATAGATAGATAGATAGATATATATATATATATATATATATATATATATATATATATATAATATATATATATATATATATATATATATATATATATATATATATATATATCTATATCTATATCTATCTATATCTATATCTATCTATATATATCTATATCTATATCTATATCTATATATATATATATATATCTATATATATATATATATATAGATATATATATATATATATAAAAACCCGCCCCCCGGAAGATGACTGGACGGGTCGATATATGGCCCTGTATTTACTTGGTCTAGGTTCAATACCAAATCTTGCAGTATCGCAGACCATTGACTTTGACATGTAAGTGTTACTCACCATGTTAGCCTGTGGCTGCAGAACTAGCCTGGCCTGTTTTTTCCTCTGTTTCCTGTAGTAATTCTCAAACGTTTCTCTGTCTCCCTGCAGACACATACACGTCCAAAAATGATCAAAGGTAAATATAACTTTTACGTCTTCATGGGAAACAAAAACGTAATGATTTCGCACTACAACATAACAGTGAAATGGAATTTGCTCTTGGTAACGTACCAGCACAGCGTAAATGTGTAAACACCTGTAGACAGGTGAGAAATCCACAAGCTCCTGAGCTGTGAGAATCTGTTAAGATAAAAACACAATTAAAATTTCAGTTATTCTCTTATTCAACAGCATTGTGATAAAAGTACGTACATAATAACGATACGGTAACCAACCGTCACGAAACAATATTAACATGACATGAGCCTGAAGATACAATAATTATCCCGATATTGTGGGGAAGTTGTGGAGAAACTCCAACGCGTTACGTTCCCCTTCATCTGGTGATTTGCGTGGGTCATAACATAGGTGGCCAAAACGTGCCTAATTCAAATTAAACTGAACTAATAAACTAACTAGCAGAGGTTGAACTACAAACACGAAAATAACCTGGCCACTTTTGATATCGTGACATTACGATATTGTGGCAATTTTAATCCCGCAATATCGCCATTACCCTTGTGGTAACATTAAAACTAATCATCATCTATAGAAACAGTTGAAAAGTTACCCTTACTCATAACAATAAAATGAACATTTAGGGACGGTCAAAAGCATTTTTTTTCTTCAGACCGAAAGCAGTACGAGTATTCACTCTTGAGAACTCACCGATACCAACAGTATCTATGATACTTAAAACATCTAGTAACAAAATGACACGCGTGAGAAGAAAGACCCATCTTGTTGCACATGATGAAGATGATGATTTGTCAAATAGCTGCAGTGTGGCACCAACGGCTGGCAAGTGGGACTTAAAAAAATGATAGTGTTTTTTGTTTGTCTTTTGCTTTAAGTGTTGATGACTCGTATCGGCATCCTTCATAAGTACCCGACACCTCGAAATAAGGCAGTATCGGACTGATACTGATACCTGCTATCAGCACTCACACATTGATTAGAACTTATGTTATTAATATAAATGTAAAAAAGGTTTACTTGGCACTGAACCAGGATTGTATTCAACAGATAATGGCCCATTCTATACTTCATTTGAAGTTGCTGCACACGCTTTCATTACCTCCTCATCACCATCATCCTCATATTCTGCGTCATCGTCCATCACGAGACTGTTGTGCGCGTGTGTTTGGCCATTGAGAGAGTACAAAGGCGTAGTGTAGTGGCTAGCACTGGCCTGCTTCGCCACTGCACTGTTAAAGGTTCTGTGTTGCTGTGCCTGGAGGGACAAATATATATCATGTCAGCGACAAACACATATTTTGGGGTATGATTTGAGAAGACAAATCCAATAACCTGTCTCATAGCAGTCTCTCCAACTTTGTCCGAGTGTTTTCTTATGCTCTCCAGGAAGTCCTTTAGGTCAGACATAGAGATCTCCTTGATCTCTTCCCTCAATCTGGGCAGGTTTTCAGCCATGATTTGACAGAACCTATAGTGGCTTACTCTGCGTGAGACACAGTTACAACTACTACTTAAAAAATACATGTTTGTAGTGCATTTGAGCTTCTCCAAATCAAGAGAACAATTATAGATCATGGCCATGGCAATATCTACGATACCAAGGATTGTAAGTTGAAAATATCTAAGCTTCAAAATGCATGCCAGACTTGACAGGCTTGAGCTTGGCTTTAGATTCCATGTTTGACAGTGACAATATTATTTACTCACAATGACGGACAAAAAACAAATAACTGCACTGGTGACCAAAATTTAAAAAAGCTCTTCCACTAGATGGTAAAAGATGCATTGATTAACAAGTGTGTCCACTTTTTGTGACATTTTTGTGTCTCGGTCTGTGCTGTGTTATTTTTCTCATGTAAAATATGTATTCACTGGTAATGTAGGTACCAGCCTCAGGCAGGACGGTGCGCTACCGTCACTCATGGGCTCCAAGGTATATTGGGTTGCTATACTTTTAGAAATGCTGTATAAAAGCTATTCAATCAGTTCTAATCACCTATAGAATTTATTGTCATCATCCTGGGTACCAACCTTACTGGATTTTTTTGGGACCATAGGGTGTGTATTAACCCTGTCGTGCACCTGTTGTTGTTTTTTGGGGGGTGGGGCAGAAAAATATATTGGCAACCAACTTATCGATCAATTATTTTAAATAATATAATGCATAAAAACTAAATGTCCTCCTAATGAAAGAAAAAGAATGAAAACTGTGCGGTGATTGAAGGCTTTAATCTGAGCTCAGCGCAACTAAGCTAAATGCTAATGCTAATTCCAAGCCACATCAGTGATTGGTAAGATATTGTTACAAAACCATGCGTGCTTCAACTGCCGTTCTACAGCTCATTGACGCTGCTGGTGGCGACGTTGCGATCGGGCAGTGCATGGGTTTTGAAAATAATAATCCATTCAATTTATATGGTGCTTTTTTTTGGACACTCAAAGACCCTTTTTAAAATAAAGAGAACCAACATAGAACGAATAAAGACGAACAAAGACATGACAGAATGTTGAAAAAAAAAACCGCGTTTCAGGAGGTGGGTTTTGAGGGAAGAGTTGAAGTTTCAAGTGAAATATTTTTGACATTTCAGTATTTTAATACGGTACGTCAAAGAACCTTTGCAGCATCACTGTTTCCAGACAATTTCAGTGGAGCATTCTTGCAAGGGCCATAGAGATATAGTGAATTTCTTACCGAGGGATGAAGACCTTCTCTAGTTGTTCCATAGTTTTCAGTGCAGCGTAGTATCTAAGGACATGATTTGGAAATAGCAAAGTGGAAAATTACGGTTGAATTCTTTTCCACAATTGCAGTAGAAAACAAATGATGAAAACAAGGTTTTAAAACAATTGCAATGAAAATTAGATGTAAACACCCCGCAGCTTGTACCTTTGTTACTTTATTCGATAATGAGGCGACATATGCATAAACAGAGTGTTACTATTGTTCGATGCACCTCTGATGCGTCGTTGTTTGCAAGGACAGGGTACGGACACTTTTTTTTTAGCATGAGCGTTCCACGACTTTTTCAGAACTTTTCGCTTTGATTTCCAAGACAGAAAAAAAAAAATCAGTCGGATGACTGAAAACTGTTGAGGTACAAAATCAAACAGTAAACAAGGAAACAATGTCATCTAAAAAAAAATCATTTGTGGCTCTTTGTAAAAGTAGACTCATGTTGATCCACTTTCTTTTACCGGTAATTGCAACAGCAGCAACACTATTGCACTTTTGAATAACTTCAACAGATGAAACATTTGACATCAGTTTATTAGTTTTAGTATTCGTATTAGTGTTTTAATTGAATAAATAAATCAAATCAAATCAAATAAATCTTTTGCCTCCTTTGATTTTGATGTGTGTGTGGCCCCAGGGGGAAAAGAAAAGCTTGGACAATGCTGGTTTTAGAATCCGGAAATAAAACAAATGCTTTTCAATTGGGGTTCAACTCATAAAAATAAAAATAAAAATAAAAAACTCAAGAAAACAGGCCTGGACATAACTGACTGTCCCTTTACTTAATATTTTGGAACACAACCATTTGAGGCAATGACTGCAATAAAAAAAAATCAAAAAATTCTAACTTGAGACTTCCACATCTCTCAGCAAATATTATGGCCCACTATTGATGATGAAACTGCTCCAGTTGAAACATGCTTTCTCCAGACTCCAGGTTCAACTCCTTCCAGAGAGGTATTCGATTGGATTTAGATTAAGGGCACATTGAAGACCACTTATGTGTATGTACTGTATATGTATATGAATGTGTGTGTATACACACGCGCGCACACACACACACACACACACACACACACACACACACCTCACAAGGCGTTTCAAGGCCAACCATGAGACAGTGTCTTGGGTTGACCCATGGCCTGCTGCCAACATCCAGGAGTCATCCTAAACCGATGCCCGAGCCACCTCATCTGGCTCCTCTAAACATGAAGAAGCAGCGGCTCGACTCGTGCCTCATGGATGACTGAGCTTCTCACGCTATCTTTACGGTAGAGCCTGGACACTAGTGTGGTGCAATATGGCCTTTTTACATCACGATAGCGATTTTCCGAGATATATTTTCTATTACAAAAACAATATCCAACACACGCCTGCTTACATTTTCTCACATTAACAGACCTGCATCAAATTTTGTAAATTTCCCCAGTGTGGGACAAATAAAGGATATCTTATCTTATCTTATCTTAAAAGCATCAATTAGTCCTATTGCTGCAGTATAAAACGATCCAATGTAAACAGAAGCAAAGTAGCATACATGTTTGAGCACAAAAGTAAATATCAATCTAAATAAGAGGCACAGAAAAAAAAACAAATGTTTCTGACAATTTTTTTTTTTTTAATCAATAAAAAGATGAGATCTACTATGCCATTTGGAGAACATTAATTGGGCATATACTGTCACTTCAATAAATGTTGTGACCAAGCACAATTCTAAAACTTATCCCAAGTGGTAACTTCACTCGCTGGGAAATGTAGTGGTAACTTCACTGAACTTATTTGATTTTAGATACAGCAACTTTGAACTTTGAAACTTAAGATAGGATTTGCTCTTGTACTCCCCCCCCTCTACTGATTAGCGTATCACGCTCGACCGAAGCATTTAACGTGGTTTCAAACTAGTGACGCCAGAGCCGTTTCCTGCAGTGACGAAGGGAGTCCTCTTTTGTTATGGATAAATGAACCCCCACAAACTGAAGCGGGTAGAGCCAATTAGAGCCGTGCAAAACCGAGGTACAGTGTGGTGGAAAAGGGGATTTAAAGACATCGCAGTCTTTGGGAGTGAGCACAAATCAAAGGGGTTCACCCTTAGTTCAGTGTGCTGAACTCCCATCATTAGGCGGATAGGCAGGCTGTGAGGGATCTAATTGGTCAGTCAGCGAGTGTAAAATGTGTTGTACACACATGAACAGAAGACACGCTCATAAACTGTACAGTGAAAAGGGTCTGTCAGAGCGCAGCGCACCAGGAAGGACAGCACAAAGGCAAAACGTGGCAAGACTGTGACCTGCCCGGCAACCATATTCGGTTCAGATACCGCTAAGTACACAGGCGCTTCTCAATTTAAACTAAGAACAGAAAAGCCATTTCATTAGTGCTGAAAGTAGAACCAAATGCCCAAACACATACATATATCCCACGCAGTGGCCGGACATGGTCTAATTGCCTAAGATTGGCAATGGGCCTTGACGGGACTGCAACGAGGGGGCCTTGTCGCAAACAAGGGCACACTGAGGGTCAATTGTCTTGCCAGTGAATGGCCCGTTCCTTTGCTCCACAGTAATGAACAAAAAAGGGGTCATTATTTTTCTGTCTGTGAAGTTCATGGGGTAAAAATGAAGTTCAAGCAAACCCGCAAAGTGGAGATGACTTGAATTGTATTCGTGAAGAGAAATGTGACTTCAGTATGTCAAGAACATTTTCATTCTCAATTGTTTACGATGTTTTCAACGGAGCACCAATAGTAACAATCTTTGACCGTTCAAATTGTAAATCATCCGGTTAAATGTTTCCTTTTCTACTGCTTTTTATCGTTTCCATTCCATCCATCCATTCTCTGTACTTCCCTGCTCAGGTTGCTGGTATGCTGGAGCCGATGCAAACTGACTTCAGATGCTTCAATTAAACTACCGTGCATATTTTTGTAAAGTGGGAGGAAAACCTGCTAAGACAAAACTCATGCAAGCCCGGGGAGAACATGTTAACTCTACAAAAGAAGGCCAGAGCCCGGGATTGGAATATGAGACCTCTGAACTATCCGCCGTGCATCTGCAATGTAGAACAAAGATGTTTGAAAAAATTTGAATCTAAGAAACTAGAATCTAGAACATAGAATCTAAGAAAGTTATATTTGAATACTATTTATAACATAGACGGGCAACATATTTGAAATTGCAGATTGCAGACAAAAAAAAAGGCATACAAATGATGGGGCTTTCTTGACTGAGGTTGATGGTGAAGGTGGTTTTATCCTTGACAGAGGTTATAATTTCGTTTTTTTTTTTTTTTTTTAAAGAGCACTAGTACAGGTGTCAAATAAAAGTTTATCCAGCACCTTGAAGATATTTCCCAAAACTTTTACTTTGATATGTAAAATTGATACCTTTTGGATTCCAGCTGCTCCTTAAGTTTGCTGTACATTTCTAGCACTGCGAGAGAGAACAAAAGAGGAAGACAGAAAAATGAATTCACATGTTTTTGGGTTGCCACTGAATAAAAAACATTACAAATTCAAAATCCAAACAGAAAATGAGTCATTTAAACTGGTACCGTAGTTGACAAGTTGAGCAGATTTGTTCAGTCGAACATTTTTATTACAGACCTTTTTCCACTTCACAGTATCTTTGGGCATTGCTGTACTATCAATTCAATGACAATATGCTAAGAAACTCTGTCAAAATTACTTTCTGAAGAGCAAGTTACGTTCACCTTGTTCTATCTGGTTTTAAATTGAGCATAAATATCAAATTAACTTCAGCCCTACAAGCACATGCCTGCTGAGAAGCCAAGACGACCTGAGCTTGAGCAGTAGAGAGAGGTGAGGAGCGGTGTTTCTGCTTTAGACTGGAGTGGACATTATCTTTTTTGCTCTATGGAACGATGCATAAATCTTGAAAAATGATGTCATCACCAAATATCCTCTCAACTGATAGAATCAGAAAAATCTTCAAATTAACCCTTTCACAGGGACAGCGGTTACTACAGTGGACATCTTATCATGTTGTCAGGTTACAGCAGGGGTCGGGAACCTATGGCTCGCGAGCCAGATATGGCTCTTTTGATGATTGCATCTGGCTCGCAGATAAAACTAAATATTGTTGCTTGTTTAATCCATCCATCGATTTTTCACTGCTCACGTTCTGTTCAGGGCTGCAGTTGGCGGCAGGAGCAATTTTAATTGGATGATACTGGCCTACGTATTCCGTTGTTGGGGAAACAGGTAAACGCCCCCTTTTGAATCAGCCCACTCGGTCATTTGCTCAAATCTAATCCTTCGATGAATAAAATGGCGAAAAGAATAAAAGATGACGAGTATGGTCCACTTCAGGACGAATGGACCGAAGGATTCGTCTTTGTGGAGAGAACAGGTTCTGCGGTGTGTCTGATTTGAAATGACAAAATACCATTGATGATACGGTCGAATGTAAAGTGGCACTTTGACACGCGCCATGCTACGTTCGCATCAAAATACGCTGCGGGAGACAGTAGAAAGGAAGCGTGCAAGCTACTGAGCAGGGTGCAAGCTAAACAGCAGCAAGTCCACCGACTAAAATTCCGCTAGTTTTGCTGGATCTTGAGCAATCGTGAGGACTGCCATCTCCCCTGTGCCTTTCTTTGACACGCAGTCCCACGTCATCAGTGACTGTGTGAAATTTGTATCTTTTTTTCAGGGAGTCGTCATAGGTCTCGTTGCTATTGCACCAAACAAAGGTTCCATCATAATCACCTTGCCCAACGCAGATTTGCGAGTCAGCACCGAATATCATTTTCATCCAGTCATCCACAGTCTATGATTGCTTTTCTTTTGCCCATTATAGCCTTTTCTTTTTCTGTGAAGGTGTTGAAGATGGCTTTCTTTTTACTTTTTTTCCCTAAGAAATTGTGACATCCCATCACTGGTGAGCTATTTTTATAACAGCCTCGCGACTCCTGTGGTCCTTGGGTGCTACAGACCCCTGTTTGATAATGTGCTACCTGGTATACAGAGCTGGAGTTTCTCCACAGTTGTGGCCATGTTCCTCTGCTGGATTCGACAGCGAATCACCTCCCCAGTTTGAGCTGTCACCTAAGGGTAAGAAAAGCGAATAAAATAAAATAAACTTTGAAATGCGGTGTTTTCTTGAAATATCAGCTCATGCAGCTAGCAAAGCATCAATATGCTAACTGGTCTGAACACAAAAGTGAAGTTAAAAACTGCACTCCTACTAGTCATAACTGTGTAGCCGAGGTTAAATGGACACTTGGGGATAGTGACCAGGCCGACCCGCAAATAGAGAAAATCTGCAAATAATTGAAGGCCAATGAAATGCATTAGCAATTTTTTTTCTTTAAAAAAATAATAAATAAAGGGGCGGGGGCAATAAGGAACAAACAGAAAAAGAAAAAAAAAACATTTTAAAAATACTGGAAAAAAATCTGAATATGAGAATCTGCGGGTGTCAAACCGGCAAGTATGCGGGGCTCCACTTTATTCTCTTCTGTTGCTAGTTCTGATAGTTTACAGTGATCCTGAAACATACACAGTCAAACCTCGGTTTTTGAATGTCTCTGTTCTCGCCCAATTCGGTTTTCGACCAAAAATTTCGAGTTTTTTATGCCTCGGATGACAAACAAATTTCGGTTCTCGAACAAACTGAGCGCACTTGAATGCACCATTTGACTGCGAGAGGAGTCCTTACACGAGGAAGTGATGCTTCCTTGGGTAGACGAGGAAGTGACGCTTCCTCGTGTTGCTTTCCATTGTGAGCAGACATGTTCAGTAAACATTTTTATTTTAAAAAGAGCGTGGTTTCGGTTTTCAAACAATTTTGGTTTTCGAACAGCCTTCTGGAACGGATTATGGACGAAAACCGAGGTTTGACTGTACTTTGTTTTCGTGCTTTTTTTTTAATCTTAATAAAGCCTCATCTTTTCAGCGATGAGTTTTAAGCAGATAAATCTGTTCAAGGCATCCACTGGCAAGTTTCTGGAAGAAAGATCCAAAAGTTCCACAAGACAAGATTGGGGTGGGAATGCTCAAGGATCCATGAGAAATCCATCCCAAAATCAGGTCATGAGACAGGAATCCCAATGTCAAGTTCCTATCACATATTAAAGCGAGCCAACATGGTAGGGTTGGGCATCGTTTTAATTTAGACAATTCCGGTCCTCGCTGTTTGATTCTGGTACGATTCTCCGCCCCCTCCCCAAAAAAATTGCATGGTTTAAATGAGGGTTATTTGTGGGGGGCATGTATTTTGACCTAATCTATGTTTTTACATTTCATTAACTTTTTACTAGAGCTGTCAAACGATTAAAATATTTAATCGAATTAAAAATGCAACTTTCATAATTAACTCAAATTCGCTAAAAATTAATCGTGATTGCTCAAGCATTTTTTATCGTTTCTGAATTTCCTTTTATATTTTTTGTCCTA
>CAAKHF010017740.1:0-15594 GCA_901007745.1 Hippocampus kuda | reverse complement strand
ATAATGGCCACTTAGACACCCACTTCACTGTCCTTCAACAAAACTGGCCTCTTCACATTTCTCACAGTTCAGACTTTTTGTCACAGTTTGAAAGTGATCCATATGTGTGTGTGTGTGTGTGTGTGTGTGTGTGTGTGTGTGTGTGTGTGTGTGTATGTACCACTCATGTCCTCCTCTCTCCTCCAGCCTGTCCTTTCCTCTCGTCTCATCACCCAGAACATAACAGCTCATTATATCATCTAGTCAAGCTGAGAATCCTCTTCTCCAAAACAGCAGGGACATCCTCTATCCTGTCTGCCTTCTCTTTGTCCTCTAATCATCCGGTACCTGTATGGGTATCTATGTGCGTGTGTGTGTGCGTGTGTGCTTCCTTCATGTGCATCCTCTTACATTCACTCCCATGTCGAACCATTTGTAAAGTAAACCCATTCCTCTTATGTCCATCCGTTAACAAAAAAAAATTGCGTTTGATAAGGGAAAATGTAGGAACTCGGATGTAATAAGAATTTGAGATGCCATCGGGGAAGGTATGTAGTGAAGTGAGGGCAAAAAGGAAAAGTGTGATCGTGGTTGGAGAAGAAACCTTTTTGGCACAAAGCAATAGTGTGCCAGTGGCTGGCGACCAGGTTTCATTTTCTTTCCAATACTATGGTTGACGCACTTCCACGAGTCTAAACATGGCCCCACCCATTTTTATACATGTCAGGGCGGCCATTTTGCCACTTGCCCTCAACTGAAAATGACATCACAGTTGCTCAGGGCTCAGTTTGCGAACATCACACGACCAAACCCAGAAAAGAGGTGAACCGTGACGGCAGTTAATTGAGCATTTAGACACCGTGATGTCATTTTCAGTCGACAGCAAAACGTAAAATGGCCGCCCCCGAGATGGATAACAAAGGGTGATTTTTTTTTCTGCTTAATTCACATTGCAGAAACACAATATTAATCTGAATGTCTTGTTTTGATGAGTGGGGGTGAATAGAACGTATTATTGCAAAGAAGATTTATTTTTAACTGAATTTCATGTTCAACCTGCTTACAATATTGAGGCTTACAATAATATCCTTTTTAGAATAAGACACCTGCGTCATTTTTGATGAAAACTTAGGCCTACTACGTTACTGAATTTTATGGCGGTACTTGAAGAGGAAAGTATTTTTTGAGGCGGAACATGGTGCAAATAGTTTGAGAGCTACTGCTTTAGAAAATTAATGTTTTGAATGATTGTTGTTGAAAGAAAATGGGACCTTGTTTTTCGGTCGGTCATGTGCACACGTTTATGCATCATGTGGAGGAGATCTTTGACTTTGAAGACTTGGCCAAACTTGAAAGTACATTTACGCCGTTACGCCTCCGTTGTAGATTTTAATCGTGTTGTCCTCACCAGGGACTGTGTTTGCCTCTGGATCCACACAAACACACACTCATTGTCAGCTGACAGTCAGACGCGCGCCACACAACAGTGGGAAGCCATGAAATAGCAGAGCTGCCACCGGAACGCACTATGCATCAGTGCACCTGACACCCAGCGGAGAGCCTGTGACAGGTATGCAAATGATATAGCTTGAAGGCAAATATGCTTCGCTTCCACACATCACACACATCATCTCGCGTAGACACGCACCAGTGGGTGTGCGGTCGCACACTTGCAAAAGCAGAAGCACACAGCTGATTGCACAAGTATTGTTGGAGCAGTGGTTTGGATGTAAGCGTTGGCAACGATGCACAAAAATCATGCAAATGCCCGCTCGGACATGATGATGTGGAGAGGAAAGTTTGTGAAGAGCTGCCCACCAAATGAAAGACAAGGCGGTTCTGAGTGACGTCGGCGTGGAAGTGCCCGAGTGGAGTCAGTGAGCCGAAAGTGTCAGTTGGTGTGTTATCAGTGACAGACAAAGTGCCAATGGAGCCAACACAAGATGAGACCAGTGTCATTGGCAGTTACGAGTGCTGGAAGCAGCTTGTCACATCCGCCTGAGGGGTGAAAGTACTCACTCTCTGTACTCAAGTAGAAGTACTGACACTTGTGTCAAAAAAGACTCCAGTAGTACTGAGTCAAATTCTTTCTGGAAAAAAAAAAAAAACCCTACAGAATCTGAAAATGACTGACTTTAAAAAATATACATTGTCAATTGCAGTGGTACCTTGGAACATGAATTTAATTCGTTCTGTGGCCATGCGCGTAATGCAAAACACATGTATCTCACATCTTCTTTCCCCATTGAAATTAATTGCAATGACATTAATACGTTCCAGGCAACCCCAAAGATCATACTAAACACCTTTTCACAGTGTAATTTAAAACTCCAAAGATCCTGACAACTGTACTCAGGTTTTGTCCAACATGGAGTGGTGTTTCCAAGCCAAAATGCATACTAAAATAACGGACTGGGTGTGCTGTGACAGTGATAGGCTGTCGGGGGGTCAATACTGGTTGAGTTGATAGCTAATTAACATTTCTATTAGAGATGGCTTTGGCATTTTAGGAAGTACACAAAAACAGGGGGAAAACTCACCTATTTGCTGTTTTTGTGTCAGGCCAATTCTTCTTTCAATTGCTTTGGCGCTATCTGGTGGCATCTTGGTGCCAAGGACCTGTTAAAATGACATGAAGAGGTTCATTGAAAGGAAAGTTATTGTTTGCCACCATCTTGTGGCATTGAGAGTAAATTACAGTACAGTATAAAACTGTTTGTGTGGAGGTGGGGGATACTTTTCATAAGTCACGGATTCGCTCCCGTGAATGGCGGTAGTTCACTGTTGTCAATTGAAATCACGATTGTACTCAAAGTTTGGGGCTCAAGTTTGTTCCGTTCACTTCCCTGGCGTCTTTCAGTCTGTTAAATCGCTAATTGAGGACAAAAGTGGCCTTTTCTGTATCGCTGTTGCTGAGTAGCCTCTTAATTATTCATTGATAATTAGTTGTCTTGTTTGTCACTGTAGTGACAGAAACTGTCAGTGGCCTTCATCGATGCCTCCGATGTCCCCTCCCTTGTCTCCGTGTTAAATCCCATCCGACCAATACGGCTTTCTCCTTGTTCCTTATCCATCGAACCACGGGGTGCCTTGACGTCCACCCGTCACATTGTCTGCCAGGACCAGGCGCTGGGGATGTGATGGCGAAAGCCTCTAAATGCCGTGCTGACAGTAAATAGCCGCGGTAAACAAGTCATGACATCCCCTACGCTCTTGTCTGGCTCATCAGCACACAAGCTGGCACACGCCCTTGAGCCATGACAATGACCCGCCATCGATTCAACACGACGCCGAAGAATACACCTCAGGGGCAGGCGGCCTCTGCGCCGGTCGCAACATTAGGTACACCTGCACATTATAATGAGATCTAATACAAGAGCCGCAGCCAATAGTTCTGTCTTCACAAGCATAATTGCTCGGTAAAGACAATGAAATGGAGTGCAAAGAAGGTAAAAAGTTTTTGGCACTTTTTTTTTTTTTTTTTTGCTTCAATTCAATAGACCTTGTGCTGCTCCTTCTGGTGTGCGTGGCTTAGCCACCTCGGGGCAGTATATTACAGACATGAATAGGGCCACTCTCTCGGCTCCACAGTAATGTTAATTGTTGCAGAGGGGAAAGACTATGCCTATTCTTACATTAGTATTAGTTGACTTTTTTTTTTTTTTTAATTCAGAGACCACCTGCGGTCTTGATAAAGGATCATCGAGGGATAAATAATCAGTAACGCCTTCTATTTCGTTTCTTTCTCAGAAACAGCAAACATGTGCTCTTTTCTTTTTGACCCAGCTCATGCTGACTGTATTTTTCAGACCATGAGGCGCACGTAAAGTCATTTAATTTTCTCAAAAATTTACAGTGCTCCTTGCAAAAATAAAAAATAAAATTTGGGGAATATTTTGAAAATATGTTGTCATATGAACCATTTTCATTGTTGTGAGATCTGTCATTTTTTTTTAGACACTTATTAACTCATTCACTCCCAAAGACGTTTTTAAACGTCTTTTCAGACTTGGTCCAGAATTGGCTGGTACTGAATGAGTTAAGCCAAATAGAATAATTTCCACAGCAAAACTTCTGAAATTTGACACGCACAAATGATATTATATTAGTCGTGCCACTGTTCATTGTTCTCACATCCCGTCTTCCTCCTTCCTTTTGTCTCTCTTTCAATCCATTAGTAGTTGCTTATATGTGAGCTCAAACATTAGTTTTTCCTCACTCACCAATGTTGCGGTACACCAACACTCCACATACACATCATCGCTTCCTAATCCAGAACCCTTGGCATCCCCCCGCCCTTGCAAAAGGCCAGAGAGCACTAAGGGCATCCTCCATCTCTCATATTATTCATCCCCTCCTGTACCTTTCCACCTCTCACCCACACGCATAGAGGAGGAAGTTCTCCTTCAGAAGCCGACCGTCCATCAGGAAAGCTCCTGTAATGGACGGTGAGTCGTGACAAGCCAAGCTGAGTGGCCATCTGCTCACGGTGGGGTCTGCGAGATATTTTTGTCACTGAAGCTTGCCTGGCGAAATAAGTTGGGACTGACGCCCAATTCTGCTGATAGGAAAAATATGTGTGGAAAGGTGTTAACGGGGGCGGGGGGATGGTACAGCAAAAACTTTTTCTGAGGTCAGAATGAACACCAAGGATATGGGATGACTAATGTCTGTTCTGTTCGGTGCAAGATAGTTTCCTGTGCAAACGTCTTTGCGAGGATGAGCAGAGATTGTATAACAAAAATGTCACAGGAACAAAGCCGAGCAGTTAAAATGAAAAAGGAAGTGGGTTGTCATATTTGTGTTGACTAATGCATCTAGGAAACACGGTGTTCACACGTCCGCCTTGTTTGTTTTGACATCCGAGGCTTAAATCTCGGCTTGGGCCGAGTGTTCCATTTCTTTTTGAGACATTTTGTCGCCTTGTTTCAGGTGTTTCAGTGTCTGTTTAGTTACTTTGTTATGTAAGTAATTATTTTATTGTTTGTTTGTTTTTTTTTTGTGTACATGTTAAATTATTTTTAGGTAGCTATGTGGTTTTAATGATCATTGTACGATATGGTTGTTTTTGCACCAAAATTGTTGTTAGCAGCTTACACTTTCAGTTTGAAAACAAAATTAATGAACCAGGTGGCCCTTTGACAAAATACTGCAGAGGTAGGCAACTTAAATGATGGGGGTGGGGGGCCACAGTTTTTCATCGGCACTACTGGGGGCCCCACATAGGCTCGCGCGCTTCCTAACTTGATGTATGACAAAATGGGCCATTTTAACCCTTTCAGGGACGGCGGTTACTACAGTGGACAGCTTATCATGTTATCAGGTTACAGGGTGCATGAAAGGGTTAAATACGGACAAGATATGTGCATGTGTTTTTCCTCTTTTTTTTTTAACCAATGTACAGGAGAACATCTTATTTTATGTTAATGCTCAAATGCATATATATATATATATATATATATATATATATAAGATCCACCCCTCAGTTAGAAAGTCTTAGAAGAAAACAAAAATTGCAAAGGTACTGTACACGGATATTAATATAGAGTCACATCACGTAAACTCACCTAACCACACGTGTCACGTCGCATCACGGGTTCACGTCAGTGGCGTAAACATCTTTGGACATGCAAGTCATTCTGCTTAACCAAATATAAAAGTGACCATGCCAAAATCTATATCCGTATGACAGCTGTTTCAATCAAATACATTGCAGACAGACAGATGACCCGACAGATGTCACCAACAAGGTAATGACGGGGAAAGGAGACAAACGATGTCGCCGCGTAGCTCCATCATGTAGCAGCGTGATGAAGAATGAACATTGTGAAACATCAGTGAGCCATAAGATGAACTAACCCCTTTTTCAAAATTTGTCTGGTGTCCACGTGCAATGGGTACGGATGATGGGAGTTTAGCGAGAGAGGCGGCCTGGTCTCAGGTGAAATGCGTGGCGTGTTACAGATATTGTCCTTATTTATCTGCGTTCTCCGCATCCTTTCGGTCTGCGTGATTGGAGACATGGTTGTATTTGTGTGCTTCACTACTTCTTCATTATCTCAACCTGATTGCCATCATTACTCGGCCCCACAAGCCTAATGATCCCAGATTGAGCAACAACACTCCTTGGCCCTCAGCCTTTTTTTTTTCTTTCTTTTTTTTTTAAAGAGCAAAGCAGCTATTGATGTTTTTTTTTTCTAATGTATTGGGGGACGTGATGCGTGCGCTCACCCATGAATTCAAAGTAGGTCTTGCCATATAACTAATTGCTTATGTTTGATTCATAGCACCATCATATAGTTAGCGTTTGCGTCGCTTAATCCTGGATGAGGTACGTTGTTCCGTGAGGATTTATGCCGCTCCCTGGTTATTGATTGTCGCTCACAATGAATTGGGAACAGCAGAGGTTTCAGTCGGGTGTCTAAAATCTATGCAGAGATGCTCTGCTTTGAATATGTAATTCAGATGAACATTCCTAATTGTCCGATAATTGTAGAACCACAGTCTACTAAGATCTTTTCAAGGATTAGTGCCGTACAGTATATTAAAGCATGAAACATACTGATCCAAAACCATATCAGATATACAGTGGAAATTCTGTATGAAGGGCAATAATACACAAATTGCAGGACATAGCACTATGATGAAAAAAAATCAGTTATGCAATGTGAATTATTAATTCAATTTACCCTTTTGGATAGGAAGCATGAAAACAAGCACACACTTAGTTGTCAAGTGACAGCAACTAGTAGCTACCCACTTCGGCATTTTAGTTCGTCTGTGTTAACAGGGATGGTTGATGGCTATCTGTAGAAGAAGACAAGAAATAAAGAAAAGGCTTTAACTCTTGGTCGTCAGACATGAGGCTGGGCATGAATGTGGCTCGGACCTTCCTGGATTACTACAAGCTCAATAACGTCATCACTGACCACATGCCAAGTCACCTTGAAAGGTAAATTGCTATGTCCCGATGAAGAAATGTGAAATGAAATTTATTTTCCTTCCATCTCACATGTATTACAATTGGACGATTCTGTGGTATTTAACAATTGTAGTCACTCGTAATTTTTTATTTATTTTTTGCCTACAGTTCTGAAGTGGCGTCTCAGTCAAACAGCAAAGCAGTAGACAAAGAGGAGAGGAGCCAGCATGCCAGGCACTAGACTAGATGGACACAAGCGGCACCATTGTACCAGGAGGAGCCCTCATTCTTGATCACTTTCACAAGATCGTCATCTGCCTTCCTCTTGACATACATGGACTAAAATGTCACACTTCACACAAGGTTATTATTATCTGCTAAATATGTTCACATGATGAGACGTAAATGTATGCTTTTAACAGCTATTTAAATGTACGTATGTTTTTGATGTTACTATAAGCACTCTTTACTTTTCTTATTGCAATTATGCCCGCATTTGTATATAAGGGACTTTTATTATGCAATGTTTATAAAATAATGCAAATAATGTAATATACACAGTAAAAAAAGTGTTTGTTTGAATATTTTAGGCTGTATTTGGAATCGCTCCTTATCCACTATATATTTCAAAAAACATTGTGCAAAGCATCACATTTTGTAAAATACACTCATATCCAATAAATTATTTATTTGTTCAATATTTATCACAGAAAGAGGGTGATCCAAAACAATGTAATTATGCAACAGAGTAAAAATGGTCAATCTTTATATTTTAAAGACTCTACAGTCAATAATAATTAATGTTTTAAATGAATTTTTAAATTAGTTTTAATGAGTTTAAAATGAATGAGTTTTTTTCCAAAACTGATTTTTCATTTGACCGTCAACTATAGGCCTATTGTCCACGAGTGAACGATTCCGAACACAGCCTAATAAAATGAAAACTTGTGATACGCCCTTTGTAAGGAACGCGAACGGCATTTTTCAATTGTTTAAAAAATGTGTATGTCTCATACAAACGAGAACCTGAAGTCTCATGGAAGCACAGGGAGAAAATGCAACAAAATGTAGGACTGCTCAAAATGCCCACTTGCAGTTCGAACCCCAAAACTCAAAATCGTGAGGCACGATTTTGTTTTTTTGTTTTTTTTATGTTCATTGTCTTGTATTATTATGCGAAGTGTATTTAAATTCATCTTTTAATGAAGAAGAAAGAAAGAAAACAGTCAATACGTGGCACTGCTTTTGTAATCCTGACGTCAGAGACTGCTTGCTCATGTGACCCCGCGACAATGTCCACTTCCGCTGTTTGGTAGCCATGACAACGGGCTTTTCCGACTGGATTTAAATGGCTACGAAGAAGCTCTCCTCGAAAGTGCGTCGAAAGTCATGGAAATGTACGGTGTTGTTGGATATTCACAAGGTAAGTACCGCATTCCCAATTTTTTATTTGTTTAATTTTTTTTGCTTTGTTGTGTAGCAAACTTAACGTGTATGAATATGTGAATGTGAGGCGCTTAGTAAAGCGTTATGGGCACCATATAGATCAGGGTTGTCCAAACTCGGTCAACACGGGCCGCTGTCCTGCCTGCTGATCATTTGAATCAGCTGTATTGAAACAGGGAGAGATGGAAAACAGACAGGACACCCTTGACATGAGTTGGACATGCCCGGAGTCAACGAAGCGCTATTTAAGTGCCGTCCATTGACCATTTCAAACAAATCTAAACCTTAACGCGATGACGTCCATCTAGTTCTCTTTGCAAGTAAAATCGTATTTTAGTATAATTTTTATACCGCATGTCATCGGCAAATAACTTTTTTTAAGAAGAAGCAGCATTAAATGACATCTCACTTCCTGTGTTCAAGAGTGGTGCGCATGCCCAGTGCATCATAAACAGGATCTGTAGAAACCGGGGGAGGATATATTTGATAATCCAAATATCGTAAACATCAGAAGGCCAAAGCCTATGTAGTTTCTATGCATAAAAAAAGGAATGTAATATTATCATCTTTTGAAGTCGTGAATTTTGTGTTTTTGTTAGTTCTAGTCTAATGTCGTAATCATTAAAAATAATTACAACAATAATTTCACTGACAGTGAATCTAATTCAACGACTAAAATATACATATTCTATGATTCTCATTATTCGTTGTGTTTGATTGTTTTTGTGTTTAATGTATAGCTGCACCATTGTGTACATGTATGAGAAAATTAGATGCTAATGCCCATTTGTATGAATGTGTAGGTCACATGTCGTGGCGTGCGGCTGCCCAAGACAGGAGACATTTACTTTCGAGTTTGCATGATGGGCGAGTACAGGAAGACTTCCTGCTTGCCGCCGCGCTTCCCCTTAAACTTTAACCAGCGGCTGGTTTTTGAGAAGGTGAGAATGATGACTGTGAATAAACAAAGTTGCTGATCCAATACTATCCTGGGAGAGGATGTCAGTCTAACCTTGTTTACCGAATTGATTCACTTTGTCGCCACACAATGTGCTACACCAGACATACAGCGAAGCTGTTGACCCTTCTGCAATCGTTGACCTCCTAAGAGGTAAATGGCCCTCTTGAGGTTTCCCTCCTCATCTCTCGAGTTCTACATCCGGTGCTGTGCAAGCAAGCAGGCTATTAGCTTCTATCTACACTGACTGCTCCTAAATGTGTGCTTTTCTTCCTCTTAGCTGACACAACATCTTTTCAGCTGATTCAGTCGGTGTCTCCAGGTAAGCTTTTTGAGAGCATTATGTTCCCCTGTGCAAAAAGTCATGTGTTTATGTGACTTTTTTGCATTGTCAGAGGGTGAGACCCTTGCCACGATGAAGCAAAACAGCAGAGAGTTCCTGAACCCTGGGCCCAATCTGAGCGGCGCTGAAGACCCCACGCACAGAGATGCACTGATGATGGAGCGGTCCTCCAGATTTCATGTAGGCTGCCCTGCATCTGCACTATATTTTGTCCTTTTAAAATATTCAAAAAATGTCTACCCAGGGTGGCACGGTGGTCGACTGGTGAGCACGTAGGCTTCAGAGTGCGGAGGTGCAGGGTTCGATTCCGACTCCGGCCTTCCTGTGCTGAGTTTGCAAATTCTCCCTATCTCTGTGTGTGTTTTCTCCGGGTACTCCGGTTTCCTCCCACATTCCAAAAGCATGCATGTTAAGTTCATTGAAGACTCACGCATAAATTTTAATGTGTTCATTTATTATAAATTCACCTTCTGTCGTTTTTTTCAGGTCTGTGATAATATTTCTTGAATGCTCCGGGGTGCACAAAAGGTTGCGAAACGCCTCCCTTTCTGGACCAAATGTGATCGGAAAAACCTCTTACTCAATAAATTAATCGATCCGGGGTTGATTTGTTATATTTGTAGGAATCTTGATTCCTCATCTTGGACATTTGGATGAATCTATTTTACGGACTTAATTTTGGGAAATTCCTTTTCTATTTCCAGTGCTCAGAAAGCATCTTCAATAAAGCTTTGTGTGCGTGACTTTACCTGTTGAAAATTGGACACGTTTAGGATGATCCAAAGGAGTGAGGTGATCTTTGACCCCACTCATGTTCCTCTTGGAGAATGGGCAAAGGTTCCCACAGACACATCGCAACGTCTTGAAGAAAGTCTTCCCCGGAGATTACAATCTGTCACAATTGTGAAAAGGAAGCTCCTATTTTTCTCCCATTTTCACTGCCTGAAGGTGTCCCAATCCTTTTGGCCGTTTAGATCTGAATAGATCATCTTCTAATGATATGACCACCTTGAATTCTCTGTTGAATAGACTGCTCCCCCACTTTTCATTGAAAGCTACCGTTTTCCCAAACTATCCTCATCACTCTCCCTCAAGACGCTCATGTTAAAATGTTTTCAAGCCGCGCTCCCTCCCGCTGTTACCCTCATGCACGTTTGTCTTCGACTGTCTCCCTCCATGAAGCCGCATTTTTGAAACATCACCGGACCCGCGCTCCGTTCTGCAATTTGTTCCACTCAAGACAGACCGCAGATGGAACAACTGCAGTCATAAATTGGCCTCTCAGGCTTTGTGTGTCTCTCTTGTAGTCTTCATCGTCTCCCCCTTTCTCAAGATGTCACTTGTCTTGTGTCTCCAGGGTGCGTTTCCCACTGTGGAGTTTTCAGTGACGTCGTTCATCGAGGAGAGTGATGGGATGGACGCCTCTCCTGTAAGTGTCCCGACTGCTGCTACTTAATCCAGGGAGATTGTTTACGGATACTGGTTAGCACATCTCGGGGTGAATGCTCTAATGCAGTGGTTCTTAACCTTTTTAGAGGTACCGAACCCAACCAGTTAATATTCATATTCACCGAACCCTTCATGAGTGAAAAATCAATATATATACAAATTTTTACAAATTCAAGATTTAAAAAAAAACTCTTTTATTAAAAACAGAAAAATGTAAATAAAATTTAAAGAGATAACTATACTTTTTTTATTATTAATTGTACGACGTACTATCACAACAGTCACACGTTGACTACCAAGCGAACTAAATTTCCCACAGCACCGATTGGACAAGCAATGTCATGTGATCATCTGCAGCCAGTGATGGCCAAGTGGGTGTGTCATAACTAATTAACATGTTGAGTCGCATGTGTCTTAGCCTCCATGGCAGAGGCTCCGTCGAACCACCGAACCCCTGGGGTTTGATCAAACCCTGGTTCAGAACCATTGCGCTAATGTTTATATAGTATATACATGGCTAGCAATCGTCTGGCGACCAATCCGGAGTGTATTCTACCTCTCACTTTAAAGTTAGCCGGGATAGGCTCCAGCTCATCCAGTGACACGAATGGTGACAAGTATCGTAAAATGGATTTTGTGAGAAGAAACATTTAGGCACAATATTCGGTCGACTTTCACAATCGAATGAGAGCCAAAACAAAAGCTGCAATGAAAAGAGAGAAGAAAGAAAACTACATTTGAAAAGATAATGCGGTGTTTCGATTAGTATGCATTTGAACAATATATTATCGTTCTTATAATTTGGAACTGCACTGCATTCGACTGCTCTGTTTCTATTGTTGTTACGTAATCACATTACATTACATTACATGAGAGACAAGAACTGTTCAGATTTTTATGAAAGGGTGATTAAATGTTCTCTTTGGCGGTTTGATTCACGCCCAAGGTCAAACAGTCAAGTAACAGCACGACTGTCCAGCAGCAGCAGCAGAAAGAGGTTGTCGACGAAATAGGATGAGCCTATTTTTCTTGATTCCGTTCAATCAAGCTTTAATGAAATGGCAGCGTCAGCGTACAAACGTTCATTCGTTCGGCTTCTCTTAAAAATAGTTTTAGCGTGATGAGATTTCCCTAAATAGCAATTTGGCTATCTAAATGCTTTAGTTTTATAGTATTAGACCAGAATAAACATTTCATCTAATCTTATTTATCCCAAGATGCCATTACCGACAGGAAGGGGAGGATGATCTTCGAGGCCATTAGAGTTGTTGCGATAATTCAGTGGTTGTTGTAAAGTGGAATGTTTGAGCTCGTGTGCCGGTAACAGGAGACAACTCCTCTGTTTCACCTTTGGGGATACTCGTAGACCCTTTCCAGCAGGGAAGGACAATTGGTGGCCCTCAATTTATTTTTGTTGGTCAAAATGTTGACTATCGTGGAGCAAGTCCCATTCTAACCTGGGTTGCTAGCATGCTGGAGTTTGTCCCAGCTGTTTGGGTGAGTAAAACCGTGAATTGGATGTCAGCAGGGCACAATTCGACAAACAGACCGATGGACAAGTTTGAGAGTGTTCAATCAACCTACCATGCATGTTTTTTGGAATGCGGGAGGCAACCGAAGTACCTGGAGAAATCCCATGCGGAAAACATGTAAATTCCTAAAGTCCGGATTCCAGCCCACAACGTCTTCACTGTAAGGCAGATGTGCTAACCAGTCGTCCGCCCACGGTGACGATAGCATTTTGTCATGCATCTCACTGTCCTATGTGGCCCCCCAGTAGCGCTTATGCAAAATTGTGGCACCCTACGTCATTGAAGTTCGCCATCCCTGCCTTCAAGTGTTCAACTTGCTGTTGTATTTCTGTCGTCGCAGATGAGCGGCCTCGCCGGAACGAGGCCATCTTCGACGTGGGCAAGGAAGTCTTCAAGCTACGAAGGACGGTCCGCATTCAGACGCTCCCCCTCGCCGCCCCCGTGCCGCCATATTTCCTGCGAGGCAAAAAAAAAGCCACCAAAACACGCAGTTTGTCTCGAACCGGGCTACCAGCGGCCCACTGTTGCCTCCACGACGCGGGCGCTGTCGCCTTACACCCACCGAAAAATGTGCCAGCTCTCCCTGGATGCCGAGCAAAGGCTTCGACACCTGCGGCTCGGACCGCACCACTTCAGGAAGGAGACAGAGAGCCTCCCTCCGTTCCTGGTTGGTACTCGCACACTCCCCGTCATAAAATGATGTACAGCTGAGTTGAACCCTTTCAGCCACCCTGGAACCTGATCACACGATAAGATGTCCACTGTAGTAGCCGCTGTCCCTGAAAGGGTTCAAAAGTATGCGACTGGCACGCGAGGAGAAAAGAGGGACTGATCCTCTGATGGCACCAAGGAGCCACCAAAAATATGGCCTTCATGTTTTTGTCAATCAAACCTCGGATTTATTTTCTTTGAAAACAAATGTTGCGCTTTTTTTTCTTTTATCTTTCCATACAGCTCGTGTGTTGAATCTCATTTGAGTGTGCGGGCGCACACAGCGATGTGGCTAGTGAGCGTAGTTCTTACCTCATGGGGAATTTACAAACGTGAACATGATTAATATAGCAGGAGGATTAAGTGGACGTCATAATAATAGGGCAGCGTTAATCTCCGCACCTGAGCCGTTAATGGATTGTGACGTCGCCGACAGCGTTTCACGGAGGGATTCGAAAGAGCTGCCGAGGTTAAGAGGGTGCGGTTATTTGTGAACCTTTGATTTTGTGTGTGGGGGGGCGGGGTATCACTGCTGCAGGGGATTTGCATATCAAGGCCAGAGATTTTCCGAAGGCCGCGGAGGACATGTTGTCCCTCCTTTTCCTTGCGCTATTCCCGCCTCTTCACTTTGACATCCACTCTTAATCCCGATGTACGAGCCGTCAAAATCCCCGAGCGCTCTCTTTTTAAAGGGAGGAATTAAAGCACTGCAATGCGGTGAACGGAATTTACCCGAATAACACTGCCATTGCTCTGCTTTTGCCTGAGGGAGCCCCCCTCCCCCCACCCTGGACAATTAACCCAGGTAATTGAGAGTCAAATTGCAATTAGCGAATAGATACCTAATGAAGTGGCTCCAACAGGAGGCACATTTGTTTTAAGAGTAGTCCTGTTTGCTTAAAAACCTTGTTGCTTGATTCCGACGCGTCGGAGAATAAACGTGTCAAAGTGATGATGATCTGTTGTGTGCCGACAGGTTCCGACGCGTAGTAGTCAGATGGATGCCTACTCGCCTCCGCCACAGAGTTACGCGCACTGCTGCCACACAGTCAGCCTCTCGGATGACGACTTGGGTAGGCGACATGAAGCAAACTTGAAACGTACAGTCAATGTTTTGGTCTTGGGTTTCCACGAAAATAAAGGCCATGAAAGGAACCATGAATTCATATGAAACCTCGTTTACTCGCATGGTTCAATTTAACTTTATAACTGGTTCACTCTGACTTCACAAAATACGAACAAACAAGTGAGGCGCAAGCCAGATGACAACAATAACGTAAAAAAAAAAAAATTGACGCTTATCCCTTGTCATGTTTTACAAAAGTGAAACAGATTTCTTAAGCACTGAATTTATCTCGACTCTCTAGAAATAAATTCATTCATTCATTTTCCGATCGACTTATCCTCATATGGGCCGCGGGGGGTGCTGGAGCCTATCCCAGCCGTCTTCGGGCAGTAGGCGGGGGACACCCTGAACCGGTCGTCAGCCAATCGCAGGGCACACAGAGACGAACAACCATCCACGCTCACCCACACACCTAGGGACAATTTAGAGTGTTCACTCAGCCTGCCATGCATGTTTTTGGAATGTGGGAGGAAACCGGAGCACCCGGAGAAAACCCACGCAGGCCCGGGGAGAACATTCAAACTCCACACAGGGAGGCTGAAGCTGGAATTGAACCCGATACCTCTGCACTGCGAGGTCGACGCGCTAACCACTGCCCCTCTATATAAATAAATAAAACATAAATCATAAAAGAAAATAAAAAATCCTCCCAAACAAAATGATGCAGGTTTTTTGTTTTCCCCAAAATTGCAGTCTTCCCGAGGTGAAAATTATTTAACGATGAATGTCAAAAGAAGAATGTTGCTGAATCATGATGACAGCAAAATCAATCAATAAATGTCGACTTCATTGACTGAAGAAGCCGTCTTTCATTTCAACAGCTTCAACTAAGTGCGCGCTCGCAAATCAGCAAGACTTTGAAATGTTAGCCGATAGTTGTCCTTTTGAAATGTATCTTTTGTTTTTTTTTTTTGCTTTTTTGTATGAAATAAAGCGCAACGCTCTCATTGTCTTTGCAGATTTCCTCCTTGACACTCACGACAGACCGAGAGCATCCAGAGTAAGTCTTGATTACAACATTGCATTATATTTAAAATATTAAAATAACAACCCTTTTCAAAGTGCAACACCATCAACAAACAATGAGATAAATTCAAACTTCACTTCAAGACCATCCCCCATTTTTAA